>OY759218.1:36469853-36667564 GCA_963662175.1 Aradus depressus
CTATAATTCACAATGGAGCAACAGATTGCGAGTTGAATCGGCCAAGAGAAAATTTCTTGTTTGTTGTTCTTTTAAGTTGATGTCGCTAGAAACATGAATCCTCGGAAAAGCTATCCCGAATTTCGTTCTTAACGATAATAAATCGTTAAGAACGAAATGAATCTAACAGAAAAACGTTACCTAAAGGGACACAGTAGAACACATCTTAACGTATATATTTGTATAGTGAAGTAATTTTTGAAGAGACCTCACCTGGGTTCGCATCATGTATTTTGAGATTACTAGACTATTGTTTACCTCCTGAGCTAGGATGCCTGTCTTTATTTCCAACTCTGCCTTAGTTGTTCTTCTTTTAAAAACAGATTTGAAGGAAACAAACTATTGTCATCGTCTCGTTGAACAGTTTCTTCTTTATAAATAACATGCCTAAAGCAAGCCCACAACAATCTCGATAAGGGGAAGAAGCAATATCTGGGCACTCTACATTTTTTTAAAGTGGTCTTCAAGGGTCATGTTATGGTAGTTTAATTGAAATTCAAGTTCCTAAATGAACGTTATGGCCCATAAAGATCAAATTTATTCAAACAATGATTTAGTGGAATAAGTGGTGGTAAATGAATAGATTTTGCATAATATATTTGAGAACTCAATTATATCATTAATTCATTATTTTTTGAAATAGGTGGAATTTGAAGGTGCCAAACATGAAATTAACAGGTTAAGGGAGGAAGTAGAAGTATTTCAACAGCAAGTTGACGAGCTTACAAAATTGAAAAAGATAGCTGAAAAACAAATGGAAGAAGCTCTCGAATCCTTACAGGTAAATCCTAATAAATAAAATGTAGTTAGTTAACCCTCGGGCACCCGCGGGGCAGTACTCCATGCCGCTACTTTCTAAGGATTCTAATAAATCACTAACGTGTAACGCTCCCGCTAAATAGCACATAGGTATGTGTCAAGCAACTATCTGACGCATGTGTACCGGAACACGTTGATTTTTATCTCTCTCCTATCAGTTGGTTTTCGTCGCGTCAAGTCGAAAGGTCACCCAAGCGGTACTCCCTGCCGCCCGCGGGTTATTTATTCTAGTCGGTAATATATTTCTTTTGACTCATTTTATTCAATAGCATATGAGCGACGCTACTGGAATGGTGATATTTCGCGCAACGTTTAGCTATAATAGATTTTTCTTCTTATTACCAGCTCTTCGATTTGATGATTCAACCACTAGGGCTGAAAGGAAAGAAACTGATAACCTTGCTGCCATAAGAGAGATTTACACCAATTTAAATGATAATTGTAAAATTATTATTCTCCTGAATTTGTAATTGTTGGTGAAATGTTACACGGATTTAGAGGGCGGTGTGGATTTGTGCAGGACATGCCAGCAAAGCCTGCGAGATATGGTCTCAAAATGTATGCGTAATGCGACGCCTAAACTTTTTATGTGCATAATTTTGAGGTATATTGTGGCACTCAGAAAGTAGGGCCTTTTTCGACCTCAAACAAGCCACACGACATTGTCATGCGACTTGTTGAACCCATAAAAATTCAAACCTAAATTTGACGACCGATAACTTCTACGGTAGTTATCCCTTGGCACTAGACTTACTTTTTGTTTTGTGCATTTTCGCGGCACTTATTCACAACCAAAAATTATGCCAAAGGTGCCATTTATAATATTTTTTAATGCTGAATTGCGTGGTATAATACCTTTGACCAGAAAACAATGAATAGGCATAATTATTATAAATTTAGGTGTAAATTCCGTGAGGGCGGCAAGTACCGCCCGCGGGTTATTTGTTTCACAAGAGAGGCGCGGCTACCCGAGGGTTAATGATTTAATCAATGTGAATTGATTCAATGTATTCTTATTTACAAAATATTCGCTTATATAGGCTGAACGAGAAGCGAAATATGCCATGAAGAAAGAGTTAGACCATCGAATCAACAGCGAATCTATGTACAGCTTAAGCAATTTGGCGTTTAGTATTCGAGGTAAGTTGTATTACAAAATGTTAATTTTAGAAGTCTATTAAACAAAATTATTATCCTCCTGCTGAACGGATTTTCATGAGTGTTGCCATTTCACTCTTTCGATTGCTTAAGGTGCATTTCCACAGCAATTCCACTGAGGCAACTTTTAGCGCAACATTTAGCATGCGGCATTGACGCATGCTGCACACATCTTTCCATTGAAGGAATACAAAGCGACAAGAAACAAGTCTCCTTGCCGCATGCTACAAGTTGACTTGTTGCCAGGCCGCATGCGTCACCTCCCGACAGGATTCAACGTGTCGAACAGTGTCGTCGTTATCCAACAGTCACGGATCGGTGCGGCTTGTATCATGCGACATGGATTGGAATAATGAAAGAACCACATCATTTATTAATGATTACCATAAGTCACCCTAATTATGGAACAACAAAATTAGTGATTATAAAGACATTCGAATAAAAAATGACAAGTTAAAAAAGTTAGCTAATAAATATAATTGTACTGTGGCTGAGGTAAAAAAGAAAATCAAGAATTTGCGTTCAGCATTCCATCGTGAGGGAAAAAAACTACAATCCAAAAAAACTGGCTCATCTCCTAGCAAAAAAGGAAAATGGTTTGCTTTTGAGCTTTTAAGGTTTTTATTGGACGTCGATGTACCTAAATCAACATTGTCAACTGCAGGCAGTGATGAAGAGGACTTTGAGCAAGTACTCAAAATCGTCTTTACTCATTCGTGTAAAATTTCGAAATAGAGCTTCATCATCAGCAACCAAGTCCTTGTATAAATTATGCCGAGTTTCTTGACCACCAACATTCAGTTCTCTTCTCCACCACCGCGGCCTTCTTCTTTTCCTTTTACGATTCAAAGCTATTACCAAATAAGCAGCTGCCGCGACATGATGCACCGAACTGAAGTTGCCTGAATGGAATCGTTTTAGACGCATGCTACAAGCATAGACGACAAAGCGCATGCGACGTGGGGAGACAGATGCCGCATGCGACATTGTTGAATGTTGTGGCACATAGTCGCACACCTATAATCAGGCAACACTAGGAAACAAGTATCATGCCTCATGTCGTTCAGTGTTGCCTCAGTGGAATTGCGCCTTTATATGATTAGTAATTAATATTATAAATACTTTGTATTAAGAATTTTTCATATTAAACATTATTTAAAAAACATTCTTATTCAGTATAAAATACGTATATAAGTTTATTTTTCTTAAGTAAAAAATTGTAGGAATTTTCTTTAAAGAAAATATAGTATAATACACGAGGAAGTATTAAAAATAAATCTGTAATTGGATATCGTCGGTCTAAACGTGATACCTCGTATGTGCAAAAAGCCAACTTTACAGGAGGGACAAAAAACTGATTAAAAAAATATTCTTTATAGGAAACCTCAATTTGACATTTGTATTAAGTGAGATGTATATGCATGCCATGAATTGTTTTTAAGCTAGTTTGCAAATCCAATTAAACAATTAACGTACTTGACGGAGTTACGAGGTTTCACCAGAATTTCGTTCCCATTTCTTTTGCAAGGTACGGTTCTTCAAACCGTATTTCATGTTTTTTTCGTTTTATGTCGTACACGAGGTCCCACTAGATCAATAGAGTTTTCTTTCTTTTTTTTTTTTTTTTGTAAAAAAAAAACGATTTTTGGAAAAATGTCGCTTACGAGGTATCACGTTTAGGCCGACGATATATAGAAAAGTAAGTAGTCTTTTGTGTTAGTTTTCACCTCTGTTAGTATAACTGAACATTCAAGTTCATGATTATAGTTTCACCACATTTAAATCATTTATTAAGACTACCTTTGTCCTGGGATGGAATAAGAGAATATCTAACTTTAGTACCGATCTTCCAGATTTGAATCACATAAAGTAGTTGGTACTCATTTTAGCTAACCCTCACAAGACAAGGGGTAGACTATCATTGATACATGTTTAGGCATTCTCTACTTGCCTTTCTTTTTTCCTAAATTTTTTTTTTTTTTTTTTGATCTTTTATTCCCATCACTTTATACTTGAACAATTTTTTGATTCCTCTAATATATTTATACTAACAGTTGTGCACTTGTTACTACTAAGAATATGCATGTTTTTTTCTGGTTCGATGGAAAGTAGGCATAATTAATTAATTTTTTCAGGTCTAGGCGAGGAGGGCTCTTTAGGAAGTGATGATGATGATCTTCCTGTCCTGAAAAGAATCGAAGCAGATTTACAAAACACCGAGTTAGCTTCTCCCGAATCTAAACATGTGGATTTGTTCAGCGAAATTCATTTGAATGAGCTTAAAAAATTAGAAAAACAACTTGAGCAGGTTAGAAAGGCAATTTTTAATATTTATTTAAGTTAATCTGTATAGAAAGGGGTCAGTCTATACTAGGGGGCTAAGTACGAGCTCAGGATGACTAAAGAACCTGGAAAACAGGGGATTTTTTCATTTTAGAATAATCAGGGAAATTCCCAGAATGAAATATTGAATGGATGAGTGTATGTATACGTGGCAATAGAGTTTCACAACAAAAGTTGGTTATTCACATACTTTACTGACATAGTATGTGAAATGAAAAACCGATTTTGTGAACGAAGGCTTTATTTGAAATTTTGAGATGAGAACAAAACTGAATAGAAATAAAAAGAGTATCATAATATAATCGGCACTATATCATAATATTTAATTTAATTAAATCATCGCATTCTTCCCCGCTGGGGGCATCAGACATACTCAGCCAGGTAGCTGGAAGGTCGGCAGTCACTGGTAGAGCGTCTGAGGAGAGGCTGGTTTGCCCCCGGGAGCGGACTAAGGGGCTGTGACTCCCGCAGCTTCCCGTTCGCTCAGTGCTTGTTTGGGGTCCTGGGTGTCTGGGGGAATGCTTCCGTCGGTCCAGTTGGAACCAAGTCCCGGATTGATATGGTAGACTCGGTGCCGTTGGGCAACCTAACTTGCGCATAGTCCGGGTTAGCTTCCATGAGCTGCGTTTCTTCAATCAGAGGTTTGTACTTGCTAGCTCTAGCATTTCTTCTTATAAGTACGGGACCAGGAGAGGTTACCCAGGAGGGTAGAGATACCCCGTAGTGCCAGAGATGGAGTACAGTTGCTGCAAGTTTTTGATTACAGGGGAGGCTGTCATATCAGCACAGGCGAAGACAAACTACAATGGTAGAATCGGGTGACCCCTGGTTGAAACAATTCGACATGTAGATTGTACAAATTCTTGCCGCATGATCTCTCCAATGAAGAGCATACCCCCTGTGGAGTAATTGATTAATTCGTGCTGGGGAAGTGTATAGCCAGTGAATAATAAAATATGGTTTTACTTTTGACCTTAAAAATATTTTTAATGAGATACCAAGTCAAATATTTTATTTTGTAACGGAATCGTTGTCACTAAAGAAATTTGAGAACTTCTCTAGAATAGACATTTGGAATGGAGGGGTGTCTCTTGAAACCTTGATAAGGAGACATCTACTTTGGGATGAGGAAGAAGCCATGGTTAAATTGCTGATTCTTCATGGGTTTCAATTACGGTTTGCACAAACTATAAATTGCGTTCGTATGCTGTATTGTCTTTAAACCCCTTGTTAGGTCCATGAGTTCCTCATGCCTCTTCTAAAACTTTTCATTGTTGACGCTTGGTCTAAAAATGTCTAATATGTATGTACTCCTTGATTTGCTAAGGTTGAAGCTGAAAAAGCCTGTTTATCTCAAACGTTGAGAGAATCGCAAACATCTGCAGAAAGGTTCCAGTCAGAACTTCAGGCACTAAAAACTGGGTGCATCAAATTAGCGGATCATATCTATTCACTTCATCATCTGGCTCATCATCTTTCTCCTCCAGTGGTATAGAGTTTTTATATTATCATTATTATTTCGTATATAAGTGTGTTAAAATGAAGACTTTTCTCCAGACGGTACGATACGAGGTTGAAGAATTTATACTAATGTAATTTTTCCAGGAGTTGGATTTACTGATGTTTATAATCCACTTATTATAACTTGATAATATATTATAACTTGCATATATATGTATATGCATACAGAACAGAGATAAAAATAAAAATATATATGCATTTAAAAAAATATATATATGCATACACATTAGGGTGGCCCTTATTTTGAAAAAGTTTAAATTTCTCAGACCTCCACCCGGAATTTTGTTTAGAATGTTGAAAAAATGACCCCTGAATTTTTTGACCATATTAACCCGTGCCTGTAAGGTGTTAAAGTTTAACATTGAGTTTAAATGGGGATTTTGCGATTCGAGAGACTAGAGCGTAACTTTTGATGCCTCGAATGGATTGTTCGGAAATTTCGCATTCTTACGTTTTGGGGGTCGCTGAATTCAAATTTGATGTCAAAAATCAAGTTTTGACAGTTACACTTATCAAAAAACTGTCATTAATTTTAACCAATAAACAATTTTCTCAAAATATCCATCCGTGATGTGATTTTATAGGTTTTAAAGGTAGCTGATTTCAAATTTGATGTCAAAAAACTGTCAATAATTCTAATTTATATACAATTTAATGAATACATTTTTCAATGATGTGATTATATATGATTTATGGGCAGCTGAATTCAGTTTTAATATCAGAAATTGATTTTTGACGGTTCCGGTTGTCTCACCACCAAGTACATACCCATAACACCTCTCCCCCCTTAGACTTGGCCTTCTAATGGAAGGTCTTCAATTTGTTTACAATATTTTCCTTAACTAATCTAAGGTTTCTAAAATATACATAGGTTATGATGATTATAATTATAAAGTGTACATATGATAATATTGTCTATAAGCTAACAGACATATCAATAAAATGGTCATGTTTGACCGAAACAATGTCTTTTAGGGAAAGTTTCTTCAAATGTATCATCATTTCGGGCACTAAGTTCCTCGATAAGTCCATTGTAATGTTAGTTATTATATCGGGTGTACCATAACTTTCTGTTGTGTGGATGAGTGGCTTGTTCCTGTAGTACATTTAACCAGGAGGTCCTTGGATGGGAAAGATGCCTTTAAAGAGTCGAGTCTCTCTTCCTTCATTCGTCTGGATAGTTATTTCGTCTTTTGTTACGATGGCTGCTAAATATTGATTGATTTCTGTTTTTAACTCGATGTGATTCTGTTGAATTTTCAATTTTGTGTACCGACATGAAGTTGTATGTTGTTTAATGTTAACTTCTTCTTCACACTGAGATGGCTGGTTCCAAATATTTTCTTTGTAGCATTGGCTTACTTTATTTTTCAAACATTCTTGGAAATATGTTTTATTTCATTATTTTCTTTTGATTTTAACAAATACTTGATTTCAGGGATTATTATACAATGGCAGTATATATATGCAATGCTTCGTTAAGGTCGGACGGGTTTTTTGTTCTCATTAGAGATCCTATAGGTTCCTCTAGACCTCTTAATAAGACTCTTAAAGCGAATTTGCGGGAATATTCCGCTAGCATTATAGGTGTGTTAAAATGGTTTCTAAAATAAGCAATTTGTAAGTTCAAGTGTTGGTTTAATGAATTATAGAATTCGATTGGGTCTTCATTGTGTTTTTGTTTTAGGTGGGCTATTTCTATAGCCAGTGTATAACAATCGCGTTTTTCCTAATAACAATTTAATAGGGTGGTTTTTAAGTCTGCCCAATTTTCTGCTTTTGAAGTTCCTACTGCCTCTGCCGCAAGGCCTTTTATTTTTGATAAAATACTGGATATCAGATATTCATTCTGAAAATCTAGTGGATATGTCGTATTGTAAAATCGGTTTAACAATTTTTCGCTTATTTCTAGAAATCGGTTCAAAAGGGCTGGTTCTCCACTGAATTCCGGAACCATATCTACATACTCTCTTTACAATGTCGGGACTGCCATTGTATATGCAATAATCCACGAAAACAAATAGTACAATATTAATATTATATAACACAAAAGTTACATAAGACAATAATGATTATTTATTTTTAAATTAGTCACATGAAAAGTGAGTCAATTGCCATCGAAGTTGATTTCTACCGATGTATCTTGAATTCTTTCTTCAACTCCTGGCACAATGCAGATAAAGGTGTACGTTCGTATTGTATTGACACTGTTTTTATAAACAATTTATTTTTTCCAAACAACAGATAATGTTCATTTATCTATTACGGAAGTAATCGGTTAGAAATGAATTCAATCAACAGACTCTACCATAGAACCACCAAAAGAACTCACTATCAGACTTCTCTACAAGAAATCTCAAATAGAACTGATTCTATCTAATATAAGTGCAAGTAAGGAGTGCTGACAAAGTGTCATCGCTGCTAAACCCGATGTACACGTGTCTCACCACCAAGTATTAAAAAAATATAATAATAAGCTAAATTATATATATATATATATATACATATATATATGTATACATGTATATACATAGGTTGGCTAGTTGTGGTATAAATAAAAAATATTGTTGGACTGATACCACTTTATTTATCACTTATTCAAAAAATATATCATGTTATCATTTTTTCAGGACAATTGTACGCTTTCTCAGTATCAACACTGGTTTTTAATGGCAACCAATGAGATTGATGATATCAGGCAAGAAGTTGAACAAATTGATAATAATCTTAATTGTACTGACATTACTGCCCAATTACGCCAAGAAATAACAGCTCATAAAAATAAGGTAACGTTACTTTTCCTATATCTAAAATAAAATGATAGATAAAACACTTTTTTGAACACTTATATTGGCTTATTCCACAAACATATACTTAAATGTGTACCGGTTTCGGCTTACGCCATCGTCAGTACAATGTTCAACAATAATTCAGATATTTGCCAGGCATACATATTTATATTAACCTAAGAGTACCTGAAGTGAAAGGGTCCCCTTCCTCTGGTCAATCCAGGGGGGTGGAAGTCTATATTCTAACTGTAATAGCTAACTGTGCACTTATTTGAAAAACAAGAAAATTAAATTAAATTAAAATTAAAATAAAACTAAAAACTAACATTACAAGAAAACAATATAACAAATGTACAATATATAGCTACTATATGTCTAAGTAGGAAGTTATTTAACCTAGATTAATATTGCCATGGATATTTGTTAGCTGAAAGGGATTAACAAAGTAGAAAATTTGAAGTGTGTCTGGTCGTTTAAACAATTTCCATTTTTCGAGTCCTATTAATTTCTAGCAGTTATAGAGAATCTAATGGTCTATCTTTTTCACATAAGTGGAGGTATTTCATGCCGGTTGTTTCATTGAATGAGTGACCCATATCATTTATATGTTTCGCAAATGTGGATTTTCCCCTTTCCTTACTATATCAGTTATGTGCTCTTTTATTCGTTCTCTGAATTTGCGTCCCGATTGGCCTGTGTATACCCAACTGCACGTTTCACATTTGAGTTGGTAAACACCACTCCGGTCCTCTATTTTTATTTTGTTCTTTGTCTTGTTTAAATGTTGATTAATTGTATTGATAGTTTTAAACCCTACTTTGAAACCTTCTTTCTTGATCGTGTTACTAATTTGTTCTGAAATGTGCCCGTAATAAGATAAACTAACCCAAACTCCATCTTTATTATAATTAATGGGCTCTAATTTTGTTAAATTATTTCGTCTGATTTTTTTGGAGGAATTTCTTTTCTACTTGATTTATGATTTTTTGGGGGAATCCATTGTCGGTACCTATCTTTTTTATTATTGCGATCTCCTTAAGGCTATTTTCTGTATCCATAGGTATATTGTAAGCTCTGTGGAACATAGAGTAAAACGTTGCTTTTTTGTAACTATTGGGACAATTTGATGTGGCATGAATTACTGTGTCAGTTGTAGTTGGTTTCCTGTATATGTTGAATTTAATATTTTTATTTGTAATTTTTAATTTTAAATCTAGGAAATTTAGCTCTTCCCCACCCATTCTATTGTGAATTTTATTTTTCGGTGTATTGTATTTTCATAATTAAAAAATTGATCTATTTGTCTGTTGGTGCCGTTGAATAATATACAAATGCCTTCGACATAACGATACCAAAAAATTATTTGTCGTTTAAATTTAGTATTTTTCATAATAGTATTTTCTATGTAATCCATAAATATGTCTGCTAAGAGCGGAGATAGGCTAGAAACCATGGCGAGTCCATCTCTTTGTTTAAAAAATTCACCGTTAAATGAGAAATATTTTTGTTGTAAGCACATTTCTAGTATATTAATCAGTTCTGTTTTTTCGGATATTTGGTGTTTAGTGTTAATTACTTTTCCCTTTAATAGGTTTAAGCATTCGTAAACCGGAATATTAGTAAATAAATTTGTTACGTCGAGGGAAAATAATTTAGCTCCATTGGGTATTTCTAAATTTCTAATTTTTTGTACCAAATCCAGAGAATTAATAACTGTATATTGGGGTCGAAAGTTGATGAATGTTCTGAGTTTCTGGTTAAGGAATTTACTTAATTTATAAGTGGGGGACCCGATGTAAGAAACAACTGGTCTTATAGGAATATTTGTTTTGTGAATTTTAGGTAGACCTGATAATCTAGGAGCTATAGGATTCATGACTATAAGGTTATGTTTGAACGTACTTTTCACTAGTGAGTCTGAACCAGACACTATTTCCCTAACTTTTTTCTGAAATTTCTGCGTGGGGTCCTTCTTTACTTTTTCGAAGTCGTTGGATTTCAGGAAGTCGTTCACTTTTTCGATGTAGTCGTTCTTTTTTAGGAGTTTTATCTATCATTTTATTTTATTTATTAGTATTTCCACTATATCTACACAGAACGCAAAAAATGTATTCGGACATTTTCACATTTTTTAAATTACTTTTATTTATTTTTTAATTTTATTTTTTTTACAATTGTTTTTAGTTCATAGCCACAGAGCAAAGAATTCTTCAACTTCAGGGAGATATTGAACGATCAAGGAGCATTACAAAAGATGCCAACTCTTGTTTAGAACAGGCACACAACGATCTCGCAAACATTTCTGATGAACTTGCACAACTTTATCATCATGTGTGTACAGTCAATGGAGAAACACCCACCAGAGTTTTACTTGATCATGAAAAACATCTTAACGCCGGTATGTATTTTAAATTCAAAATTTGTAATTTCTCGTAGACATTAAATACAATGTGGCCGAGGAAATATGCACCAAACATCAAAAACTTATTTCTGGGGCCAACATTTCGAATAAAGCTTCCCAAAAACATGGAAGTTGGCATAAGACGTTACACCCAAATTGTTATACATGTTACAGCAATGTTTTTATATATTATTTTGAGCACTATATGGTTTTATATAGAACTCCCCGCTGAATACGAGAATATTGGAATAAAATAGATATAGCCGTTTTATAGTGACTAAACCTGGTTTCACTAACTAATGAACATTAAAAAATAGTATATCTATACACCCAAGTTACCTCTTATAGAGCAAACCTTTCCACGCACTTATTGTTACGTTTCATTCTGGGTATTTGACGAATTATGATTTTCCTAAAGAAAAAAAAAACTAGTAAAACCTCGACCCTGATGAGAGGGAGACCTGATCCACTAAACCCTCTGGCTTTAACGGCACATTGAGAGCCCAGCTGTGATTAATGAAAGTAACGCCGCAATTTGTAGCCATTAACGAAATGACAACGCCTTGAGCCGTCTAGCCCACGCGACGTTGAGTCTCGGCTACTCTGCGTGTATGAGTCTTCATCTGAGTATTCATGGCCATAACAAGGTACGCTGCTGCTGGTTGCGGCAGCGCCTGATTCTGTTTCAAGCCTAGAGAGCAGCCCTTCTAAAGGTTACAAGGGCTTATAGAACTGTTTCGCTCGGGGATTTCAACTCCAAGCTCTTTTTTTCAAGAAGGACAGCCCGAACTCCTGGTGCGGCGGCGTCCGAGACTGCAGAACACGTATTTCTCGAATGCCCACTGTACGACGGGCCTAGGGTGGAGTTGATACGCCGGACAGGATCGTACTGATCCCGCGGAAGCTGATGAGTGAGGCTGACAACCCGGAGTTCGGACGATTCGTTGCCTCCTGGCGGAAGGTAAAAAAGGCTGTTTAACGTTTTTCCGGGGATGGCCGCTGGGTGCTAGTAACACGGCCCATCTGCGACCATCTTCGGCGCAACGCAGCCAAGAACATGAGTTCTTTCTCGCCGATAAGGTAGGTTGGAGGACCCAACCGATCGCTACGACGTGCAGCAAATGAATTAAAATCTAAAATGTGGCCCAAATTCCTCCCTACGCGGCGGACGGGTGTTTTTAGTTAAGCCCCTTCTGGGGGAAAAAAAAGCCATGCCTGTTTTGTTTTGATATTCTCCAAGCTGTACTTTTTAATTTTCAATATATTCTTATGATTCATTACATTATCTATTTTAGGAGGGGTTTCCAGTGAAAAAGAAAACAAAGAGAAGAGTACGGACGCCCTACCTGACGCAGCAGCAGTCACGAGAAATGTTGAAACCATACTCGACCAAGTGAAACATCTGAAGATTGCTGTAAATCACACAATTGAAAGGGCTAAAGCTGGAGCCGGAAATTGCACCGACTGTAAGTTGAATTTGAAGTTTTTGGGCTCTGTTTGTAAAAAGCAACGTTTGTGAATTATTTTGTGAAGTTTTTATTACTTAGATGGTCCTATCAAAAATATGTTCAGATTCTGATAATATGAGGTTATGTATTATACAGTGTCTTGTAGGAGTGAGGTCAGACTCAAATATCCGAAACAGAATCACACTTCCCTTTTTACGGCCATTGGAAGAAAGATTTTCGCACTTTTCAAAGTTTAACCATCCACTCTCCCCTCTCTCCTTGAACTCGTCTCTATTAATTATTCCTTTTCATTGATATATTTTTTAATAAATGATTTTGAAAGTTATATACCATTAACATTTTCACAGTATCACTGGCTAGCATGGGACAAGAAGAAGTTTGTGAACTTCAGGAGCAAGTAATAAAACTAAAGTCTCTACTCAGCACCAAGCGAGAGCAAATCGCCACGTTACGTACTGTACTCAAATCAAACAAAAACACTGCAGAATTTGCTCTGAGTAATTTGAAATCTAAGTATGATAATGAAAAAGCTGTTGTATCAGAAACCATGATGAAACTTCGTAATGAACTCAGAATTCTGAAGGAAGACGCCGCTACATTTTCAAGTAAGTTTAGGTTTGACATACTTTACTAAGTGGCGTTACATTTTTTTACTTTTCGTTGTGTGGGCTTATGATACTGGATACTCCATGGCTGGCCCGGGGTCCCTCTAAATTTTCTGAAAGTTGATGTGTTTGGAAGCTTATTTCAAGGATTTTTAGAAAATATAATTGTTCACCTTATTTGTCCTTTCCTATGAGCCCTCTTTCAAATTCGTACCAATAGTATAATGACCCAAGAATTGAAATATACTGTATTATATGTATCAATCAACACGTTTCTTTCTTTTTAGTTTAAACATTTTATTTGTATTGTTTGTTCATTGTAAATATTTTTTATTTTAGGTCTAAGGGCAATGTTTGCTGCCCGTTGCGAAGAATACGTCACTCAAGTGGATGAGTTACAGCGCCAGCTCGCAGCTGCTGAGGAAGAGAAGAAAACACTTAACCAACTGTTAAGACTTGCAGTTCAGCAAAAGTTATCACTAACTCAACGTCTTGAAGACATGGAAATGGATCGTGAGATGCGAAACGTTCGACGTCCAACTTCGAACAACGCGAACCGTGGGGGAGTTAAACCTAGATTTTCCCAAGCTCCTCGTTCACGTGACTATTTTTGAAACTAACCATGTATAAATCTATGATATGTTTATGAGTTCTGGAATATTGAGGTTCTCTCTACTCAGTGTAAGGAGATGGGAGGAACCAGGATTAATGTACATATGAGAATATGCTCTCGATAAAAGGTCTGTCTGTCAAGTTTATTTTTTCTTCACTTTTCATTACACTTGAATGTACTGAGAATTATATATTAGGATATATAGTGTGGCCCATTTTTGAAAATGCAATTGAAATATTACTGTCATTTTTCTTAAGGATTATTGACAAGCGTGAATTATTTCTGCTTAAAATACAAATTTTTTGTTGCTTCAATAAAGTACCAGTTGTGTTTATTATTTTTAAAGATCAGAATCTTGACTCAAGTTCTCATTTTCGCGGTTTGATTTTGAATCTGTGAGTATTGTGTCTAAGCAACACTCTTTCCATTCGAATATATATATTACACCTTGCCTGAGCTACATGTTCAAAAACAAAAATATGAAATAATATGGTTATTAAGTACATTTTGCATTCCACGTATTACTGAAGCGTTGTAAATAACATGTATATAAAATTGTAAATACATTTAATTTTTAACGTTACTGAAAAATATTTGAGGAAGTTCGAAAATGATTGTGACAGACCCAAAGTTAATTATTTTAAACTCATTAACAGATGAAAAGATAATATGGAAGGAGGAATTAAATAATTTTCCAAGAAGAAATTTGCAGTTTATTGATAATATAAAATTGAATAATTTTGTATTTGATTATTTTTCATAGTTATATTAGGTTTTTATAATATAAACATCCGCCCATGTTAAATATATTTTATTCTATGAAGCTTAGATATCCGTTTTTATCAAATTATTTTTTATTTGTTTATTAAGTAATTTGTTGTTGTTTTTTATATCCCTTTTTATTCTTTGAAAAGATAATTTGTTTAAAATATGTTAAATGAAGAATTTTTAAGTTTATTTATTACCTTCAGATTAATACTAATTATTATATAAAAAATTAATGAGTGAATATTTATGTATGTTATTTTCATTTATAGTTAATGACAAAAGAGATACAAAATGCGTTAAGTGCAATACCAAACGGGTAGTATGGCAGTGGCGTGAGCGAATAAATTGAAAATACATTTCTTCGTATAGCTTGGGAAGTAAAAACAGGAAAACAATTATCAATTTGTTCGTGTCCATTACTTAGTAGTAATATATTTATTTATTTATAGAATTATTTAAAAATTATTTTATTTCTTAACTCTTTCTTGTTTTTATGTCCAAACTAATTAATGATTGTAAGAGAGATGTACTTTTCATAAAAAAATTACTGTTTTTACAAATTCGCGTTCTTATGAAAATAATCTAATTAGCAGCGTTTATTTATTTTTTTTTGCACTTAGCTATTCATATATATATATAAAGTAATATTACTAAACAAGGTCTGATGTGCTTAAATGTGAAAAAAATAGAGAAAATGCTGTTATTTTAATAAATGTTGAGTAGCGACTAGAATTCTGATGGTTTCGAGTGTCAGTCCAGATAAAAATGCACCACTATTCAATGCCAATGTTTTGATGTATTTTATATCATCAGGGCTTATAATACAGAGAGTTGAGAACGTCATGTTGGTTGTCTGGAGTCTTTGCAGTCATTGCAATCTAAAACACCACACAGCCTACATAACTTATTTTCAACCATCTTGTCTTCCTAAGCTCATTTATCCAAGCATTCAAATCTTTAATTAATTTTTCCATCCGACAAAACAAGCCTTAGATGCAAAATAAAAATTGATCACAATATACATACATTTAAAACAAATTCAACAATTCAGGGCATATAATTAGAAGAGATGTTTTTGCCAAACTGTTACATACAAAATAAATATATATTTTATTTCTCAGTCCAAATTTTGGTAAATGTAAGCGAATTTATTATTGAATATTTAAAGCTTTTTATTCAATTATATCAAATATGCCAAACTGTCTTTTCCATGAGAAATTGTAAAAGAATATTAACTTTTTCTTTTATTTCTGTAATATGTATTGATTTAAATATATTTCGTCAACAATATTAGAGATTATTACAGCGGGAATAGAGTAATTCAGTTATTTATTTATTTATTTTTTTCTAAAGTAGTATATTTCTTTTCGGATATAAATCTTATACTTAGTATTTTTTTTCTCTCTCTCTTTCCTTTCAAATTTTTAATAAGGAGTTAACATTTAAGATATATCTAATGTTTAGTAATATTATCTGGAATTTAGGCCTAACACCTTATTTCATATCAAATTTAAATGTAGTTAATTAATTGTAACCAAATTTTTGGCCATTATAATTTTAAATCGAAAAGCCAATAGCCTATTTGGTGAGTTCTCTGTCAAGAATTGAGTAATAGAAATTGAAAAAAAAAAAAAAAATAGTCCCAATTTAATTTTTTTTTTTTTTTTTGTGAAGTCTATTAAATTTTGTATTACTTCATATTTTTAATATGAGGCTTGTTCAATGTTGTACAGTTTTGTTTGTAGTAAGGTAGTGTATTTTATATGCAATTTTAATAAATCTAGGTCTTAGTTACTTCAGGATTAGAAAAAATACATATATATATATTGGGCATAAAGAATATGAGAAATTGACCTCTAGTGTATCGAAATTTATCTGTTGAACATAATAAAAGTCCGAATTAGATTAATTGTTAGTTTAAAATTAGTAAAAACCGTCGATAATTTAATGAAGGCTTAGAAAAATGTATTAATTTACACAATGCATATTGTACCAATAACGAACTTTTTATTAACTAAACTCAGCCACACTTTTGGATTTGAAATTTGTGAAAGGGAGGCTAGGTTTGAATAAGATCAACCTTTTTTTCTTTTTGACAAAAACGGACTCGTTTAACTCATCGTCCGTCCTTTTTAGCTATGCCGTCCCAAGTGTTTCCAAAAATCGTTTGAAACAGTTGCCAATGAAACTTTGCTGAAATTTGTGGTTATGTTTGTGTATTGTTTATAATGAAAATACAGTGGATACATTTCTGTTACATCGTGAGGATGTACTGTATTATATACCTGTAAAGGTGTTTTTATGATGACCTTTTTTGTTTCGTTAAAAAAAAATGTTTATTGTATATTATTAAACTTATCATATTTTACTTAGATAAGTTTTCACTGTTATATGATTGATATTTATTATTTTCAGTTAATTTCGGTATTTAATTTTGTGGTGTACGTTTACAATGTAATATATTTATTTCTGATGTGACATTAAAAATAAATTTCTTATTTCTATTAATTTAAATGTGTCTTTGATTACTTCCAATTATACATATATATAAATTCAGAATCTGACACAACCCAAAGTGGTAATAAATGACTAATAACGTTTATTTGTTATTACAAATAATTAAGTCTTAGTTAGGAGCAAAGGGAAATTGGTTATTCAATTTTAGATGGTTTGAAATCAAAGGTTTGTTCTTCCCAGGAGATAAAGGTGACGAAAATTGAATAACATCCCCTACAAGGCTCTGACATGAAAATAAAATTGGATATAGTTAGTGGACCGTTCTAATAATGGAATGTCTTATCCACCCTTTAGAGAGTATCATTCAGGGAGAAATTAGTATTAACATATCATATCTCAGTGTATCGTTTCACAACATCTAATTGTATAATTTCACAATGCATATTATTCGAAAGTTCGTAAAGGAAAGTATAGGAAAAGTTATGTAATCGGTCAAAAAATCATTATTGTTTTTTCACTGGAATTTTATGTTTTCCGATGCTCTGATTCGAAAAATAAGTGAATAACCGGCTATGTATTTCCCTAGCGTATTACGTTTTAGCTCTCTCTTCAAAGCCAATCGAACGTTTGAGCTAAAACTAAATATTTGACTTATATATATATATATATATATATATATATATATATATATATGTATATATTTCACTACAATTTATATTTGCACTACTGACTAGTGGAGTAAACGAAACATATTTTTAAATGTGTTGCCATTCGCTACAATTTAAAAATTTCCTTCACAAATGTATTCCAC
Organism: Aradus depressus; assembly: GCA_963662175.1. Taxonomy (NCBI): domain Eukaryota; kingdom Metazoa; phylum Arthropoda; class Insecta; order Hemiptera; family Aradidae; genus Aradus; species Aradus depressus. The sequence goes on from OY759218.1 coordinate 36,487,647, forward strand.
ATTCTTTAGAGCACTATCACTTAGTTCAAATTTCACCATCTCAAATCTGAGGCCATATTAATAGAAATTTCCTACTATTTATTAAGGTACATTTTTGGTTAGAACCAATTTTTTTGATATGACTAACCTTTTTAGCGTAATTCAAGCCATCGCCTAAGCGAATGAATTACGAACGTTCCGGAACGAAGCAAGAAGAGTCGATAAGTTAAAAGGTCTCTGAAGGTAGCAGGACAAGCCCCATTGTAGTTATTGATATATATATATATATATATATATATATATATATATATATATATATATATATATATATGACTGTCTAAAGAATATATGGAATAAACAAATGTGCTTAGGGAGAAAAAATGGCAATATCAAGAGAGGAGAAATCACCTAGTGGCACTCCCTAGGTACTGAGTTGCACATCTGAGGTCTTTAGAGCATTGAGGCGTCGTTCGGCAAGTGTGGCAGAAAGGAGGGCACGGACTAGAGGATTAATGTGTATACTAAAGGAGGAAAATAATTTTTTATACCTGGATTTAGCTTTTTTTTTTTTTTTTTTGTTTAATTACCTCGAATCTTAATTATTTTCCTACCTAAAAAAATTATAGGAAGGCTGGGCACCAGTAGCCCCATTTCCGAACAATTAGCCTATTTTTATTTATTGTTACTGTACATCAGGATGGGTCTGTTTAAATCAATCAAGAAGAGGTCACACGGAAAATATTCTGTACGAAATCTTCCATTTGAAATGATGCTCGGAAAATACATTTGTTCGCTTTATATTGAACATGTGTAAGCTCTCAGTGAACTATTAGGCCGATAGAAAAAAAAAAAAAAAAAGAAAAAAGTGATATTTTAGAATGATTCTGTCAGTTCATCGATTTCTTATTTCCACGTCAAAAATTGATATTTAATGAGAGTGGTAAACCTGAGACACCTTTGATGTATTCGGTCAAAAATTCGATGTGGAAATTTTATGTTTTCCAACCACCAGCTTCCAAAAAAAAAAATTCTGTCTGTCTGTGAACACGATAACTTCGGATAGAATGAATGTATTGACACGAAATTTTATATGAGAATCCAGAATCTTCTATTGACGACACCTATTAATTTTCAGTCAAATCGATCAAAGGGAAGGGGGGATTAGGGGAGAGGCTTAACTCAGAAACTCAACTGCCGATGTAATTAATGTGCTTGATGTTATCGTTAAATTTGTTAATGACAATTATCATTATTTTTTTGTAATCCGTCGAAAGTGGTTAAACCCCCAAAGAAATATTTCATGGGTCCCCCCCCCCCCCCCCCCCCCCCCCACAGAGGGAATGTTCGGTTTGACAAATAGCCAGTTCGACCCTGATCATACTCCTCTCTGAGGCAAATCTGGCCCATAGTTCCATGAACGGATGGGCCTGAGCCTGTACGATGTCAGAAACTCGTTAAAGAACCCTGTACTAAGTGAATAAAACCTGGCTAGGCAACATTTTGGACTCCCACAGTAGAGGTGTGCTCATGACCACCAGAGAGACAAAAGAGCGCTCTGGTAGTAGGCGATATGACCTCGTAGTCAATGCCCGGGCATGAGTTGTAATAACTAACTAGCATATAGAAGAAGAAGACATTCTTATTGTTTTCATAGTATGTACAAGTTATAATTTAATATAAATACGGTTTGTATTTTCAAAACGTTACAGATGCCACAACATACATTTTTCAGGAGAAAGAAAAAAAAAATTGTCTACCAAACCAGTTATATAGAAGGTAATTACTTTTGTACTCATACTAAATTTAGTGTCGATACATTCGTTACATCGGCAGTTATTGGGGTTTTTGAGTTCAGCTCTCCTCTGACCAGAAGGGTGGTCCAGGATGGTATTCCTACATGTGGATTGACTGCCTTATAATATAATCCCTTATCGCTTGCATTATATACTCTGCCAAGCGGCTCTGAGATCTTGATTAAAGTTATTGGGAGTTTGAATTGACCCGTCTTTCTCTTCGGCTGTAGTGACATTGGCGCCGCGTGGTGGGCAATAATAGAACTATTCGTATAATTTTGTAACTTTTGTGTTTATTTCAATATAATTTATAAACGCATGTGAATTTAATTATTAAAAGTTTTTTTATTAGTGGCGGAGACGAATTGCTAATTAATGGTGGATCTAAACAATTGTTAAACAGGTGAAATAATCATTGCAAGAGCAATTACTAAGGTGACCTCTCGGATTAATTTACAACAGTGTTATATATACTCTTTTGCACTTGAGATCGAGTTAGTTATCCCGACCTCAGTCTATCAGCCGTGTTCGAGCTACTAGACTTTGAGCGGGATCATAAATGAACTAATGAAACAAGGCAATCATTGCTTAAGGTTCCTTCTTGGAGCCTAACCTTAATTTTTGAAACGGGGTTGACTCTGTATTGTCACAGATGTGGAGCTACTTTATTCCGGTTGTTTCCTTGAAACAGTGACCCATGTCATTAATATGTTATGTAAATGTGGATTTTCCCCTTTTCTTCACTATTTCGGTTTTGTGTTCTTTGATTCGTTCTCTGAATTTGCGTCCCAATTGGCCTGTGTATACCCAACTGCACGTTTCACATTTCACTTTGTAAACACCACTCCTGTCCTCTATTTTTATTCTGTCCTTTGTCTTGTTTACATGTTTGTTTGTCGTGTTAATAGTTTTGTACCCTACTTTGAAACTCTTGTGTCCATACATTTATTACATCGGCATTGAGTCCGCTCTCCTGACCCCCCCCCCCCCCCCCCCCCTTTCCCTTATATGACAGGTTATGTCATCATTGGAGTTTGACTTCAAATTTTAAATTTCATGTCGATACATTCATTACATCGGAAGTTATTGGGGTTTTTGAGTTGAGCCCTCTCTGAACCCCACTTTCATTTTGTCGATTTGGTTGAAAAACATTAGGTGTTGTCGTTGGAGGGTTCTTGATTCACATATAAAATTTCGTGTCGATACATTAATTCTATCGGGAGTTATCGTGTTAGGCACAACACTCGTCGAGCGCCTCCTCTTTGGTGCTCCCTTCCCTTCGACCGATTCCTAAGGAAAATTTATATTATTGTCTGGAATTTAAATATAAAATTTCATGTCGATACATTCATTACATCGGCAGATATTGGGATTTTCGAGTTGAGCCTTCTCTGATCCCCTGTCCACTTGGGCTGTGGGATAGACAGTGGTGCGGCCGGGTGGCCAATGATAGAACTGTTCGTACAAACTTGTAATTTTAGTGTTTATTTCAATATAATTTATAAACGCATGTGAATATAGTTATTATCAGTTTTCCTATTAGTGGTGGAGATCAATTTCTCGTTAATGATTTAACAAAACAATTGTTAAACAGGTGAAATAATCATTGCAAGAGCAATTATTAAGGTGACCTCTCGGCTTCATTTTCAACAGTGTTAGATATACTCTTTTGAAGTCGGAGTCGTTTAGATTACCGCACATCAGTATTTCAGCCGTAAGAGCTTAAATAGTGGGGTGCGGTTCAAATTGTTTGAGTTACCCATCTTAACTTATTTATGTTAATGCTCTAGTTAAGGTTCCTTCTTGGAGCCTAACCGGCATTAAATTTTTGGACACGGGTTGACTCAGTATTGCAGTATCGCCGAGATCGGCCCACAATAAATATCTTTGTATAGTAAGCATCGTTTACTATCATACTGACTACACTTGTACAAAGAAATAGGGATGGGGACAAGTTGGTGAATCACCGGCAATGTACTTCCCCAGAACTTTTCGCCCCCCCCTCCCCCGAAGTTGACCAATTGCGCTAATAATGAATAGTTAGTTGTCTTTCTTTATTTTATTCTCTCAATGGGTTGCTATTTTATTCATGGAGTTGTGACCACCAGAGAGACAAAAGAGCGCTCTGGTAGTAGGCGATATGACCTCGTAGTCAAAGCCCGGGCATGAGTTGTAATAACTAACTAGCATATAGAAGAAGAAGACATTCTTATTGTTTTCATAGTATGTACAAGTTATAATTTAATATAAATGCGGTTTGTATTTTCAAAACGTTACAGATGCCACAACATACATTTTTTAGGAGAAAGAAAAAAACAATTGTCTACCAAACCAGTTATATAGAAGGTAATTACTTTTGTACTCATATTAAATTTAGTGTCGATACATTCGTTACATCGGCAGTTATTGGGGTTTTTGAGTTCAGCTCTCCTCTGACCAGAAGGGTGGTCCAGGATGGTATTCCTACATGTGGATTGACTGCCTTATAATATAATCCCTTATCGCTTGCATTATATACTCTGCCAAGCGGCTCTGAGATCTTGATTAAAGTTATTGGGAGTTTGAATTGACCCGCCTTTCTCTTCGGCTGTAGTGACATTGGCGCCGCGTGGTGGGAAATAATAGAACTGTTCGTATAATTTTGTAACTTTTGTGTTTATTTCAATATAATTTATAAACGCATGTGAATTTAATTATTAAAAGTTTTTTTATTAGTGGCGGAGACGAATTGGTAATTAATGGTGGATCAAAACAATTGTTAAACAGGTGAAATAATCATTGCAAGAGCAATTACTAAGGTGACCTCTCGGATTAATTTACAACAGTGTTTTATATACTCTTTTGCACTTGAGATCGAGTGTTATCCCGACCTCAGTCTAGCAGCCGTGTTCGAGCTACTAGACTTTGAGCGGGATCATAAATGAACTAATGAAATAAGCTTAAGGTTTGAAACGGGGTTGACTCTATATTGCAGTCGACCCTACCTAAATAAATATCTTTGTATAGTAAGCATCGTTTTACACCTGTACAAGGAAATGGGGATGGGGACAAGTTGGTGAATCACCGGCAAAGTATTTCCCCAGAACTTTTCGCCCTCCCCGCAGTTGACCAATTGCTCTAATAATGAATAGTTAGTTGTCTTTATTAAGGGGGATCATATATTTTCTCACTAAATTATGTGTCGATAAATTCTTTACGTCGTGGTCGCTGGTGGTCATTGATTTGCTGGCAGCCTCGTTCATCAGGCAGGTTGAGGCCGAGACGAGGGCCAGGGTTTCTTCAGAGATCCTGGAGGCTTTTCGGCCCTGACGTATTGGCTGAGGACATCGCCACTAGGCTGGGTGGACCAAAGACACCAGCCCGAAAACTCTGCTCAGTCAGTCGCAAGGCTGAAACTGTACCAGCCCCAACCTCCTCCACTTCTCTCGCCCCCCCCCCCCCCCCCACGAAGTCCAACATCCCGGCTGCATCTGAAAATATAACCCCCCAGCTCTCCTGGACCAAACCCCGAAAGAGAAGTGGACCGAGGTGCTGAGAAGGAGGAAGAAGAAGCCGAGGACGGCCTCATCCGCCGCCCAACCAGCAGCCATGAAGAAAAATATCATATTGAAAGAGCTGGCGAGGACCGCAGCCGAAAACCTATGTGGCGCCCCATCCAGGGGACTGACACATGTTCTCTGGAGACTGCCTTTGACAAGCTGACCCCGAGCGAACTCGGGATCAATATCAGGTACTCCCGACCCGCCAGGAGAGGGGGAATCCTCCTGGAGGTCTCCACCCCCGACGAGCTGGAGGTGCTGGCGACCAGCGCGAGGCTCCAAAAGGCGGGCAATAAAGAGCCCGCGCCTGGTCGTCTACGGCATACCCTCTGGTTGGTCGGAGAGGGATTTCTCCAGGAGGTTCCAGGCTCAGTACTCCAGCTCGGAGTCCCCGAAACCATTAATGTACATATGAGAATATGCTCTCGATAAAAGGTCTGTCTGTCAAGTTTATTTTTTCTTCACTTTTCATTACACTTGAATGTACTGAGAATTATATATTAGGATATATAGTGTGGCCCATTTTTGAAAATGCAATTGAAATATTACTGTCATTTTTCTTAAGGATTATTGACAAGCGTTATTATTTCTGCTTAAAATACAAATTTTTTGTTGCTTCAATAAAGTACCAGTTGTGTTTATTATTTTTAAAGATCAGAATCTTGACTCAAGTTCTCATTTTCGCGGTTTGATTTTGAATCTGTGAGTATTGTGTCTAAGCAACACTCTTTCCATTCGAATATATATATATATATATATATATATATATATATATATGGTTATTAAGTACATTTTGCATTCCACGTATTACTGAAGCGTTGTAAATAACATGTATATAAAATTGTAAATACATTTAATTTTTAACGTTACTGAAAAATATTTGAGGAAGTTCGAAAATGATTGTGACAGACCCAAAGTTAATTATTTTAAACTCATTAACAGATGAAAAGATAATATGGAAGGAGGAATTAAATAATTTTCCAAGAAGAAATTTGCAGTTTATTGATAATATAAAATTGAATAATTTTGTATTTGATTATTTTTCATAGTTATATTAGGTTTTTATAATATAAACATCCGCCCATGTTAAATATATTTTATTCTATGAAGCTTAGATATCCGTTTTTATCAAATTATTTTTTATTTGTTTATTAAGTAATTTGTTGTTGTTTTTTATATCCCTTTTTATTCTTTGAAAAGATAATTTGTTTAAAATATGTTAAATGAAGAATTTTTAAGTTTATTTATTACCTTCAGATTAATACTAATTATTATATAAAAAATTAATGAGTGAATATTTATGTATGTTATTTTCATTTATAGTTAATGACAAAAGAGATACAAAATGCGTTAAGTGCAATACCAAACGGGTAGTATGGCAGTGGCGTGAGCGAATAAATTGAAAATACATTTCTTCCCCGATACTTCGTATAGCTTGGGAAGTAAAAACAGGAAAACAATTATCAATTTGTTCGTGTCCATTACTTAGTAGTAATATATTTATTTATTTATAGAATTATTTAAAAATTATTTTATTTCTTAACTCTTTCTTGTTTTTATGTCCAAACTAATTAATGATTGTAAGAGAGATGTACTTTTCATTAAAAAATTACTGTTTTTACAAATTCGCGTTCTTATGAAAATAATCTAATTAGCAGCGTTTATTTATTTTTTTTTGCACTTAGCTATTCATATATATATATATATATAAAGTAATATTACTAAACAAGGTCTGATGTGCTTAAATGTGAAAAAAATAGAGAAAATGCTGTTATTTTAATAAATGTTGAGTAGCGACTAGAATTCTGATGGTTTCGAGTGTCAGTCCAGATAAAAATGCACCACTATTCAATGCCAATGTTTTGATGTATTTTATATCATCAGGGCTTATAATACAGAGAGTTGAGAACGTCATGTTGGTTGTCTGGAGTCTTTGCAGTCATTGCAATCTAAAACACCACACAGCCTACATAACTTATTTTCAACCCTCTTGTCTTCCTAAGCTCTGACGTAAAATATATCAAAACTTTGGGGAATAAATAATAGTGCATTTTGTTATCTGGACTAACCCTCGGTTCCCCTGCAATTATTTATTAATTCATTATTACAGTTACGACTAACGAATTAATTACATTTACTCTATTTTACCTTTAAATGGATTCATTTATCCAAGCATTCAAATCTTTAATTAATTTTTCCATCCGACAAAACAAGCCTTAGATGCAAAATAAAAATTGATGCACAATATACATACATTTAAAACAAATTCAACAATTCAGGGCATAGAATTAGAAGAGATGTTTTTGCCAAACTGTTACATACAAAATAAATATATATTTTATTTCTCAGTCCAAATTTTGGAAAATTTGGACTGAGAAATAAATGTAAAGTAAATGTAAGCGAATTTATTATTGAGTATTTAAAGCTTTTTATTCAATTATATCAAATATGCCAAACTGTCTTTTCCATGAGAAATTGTAAAAAAATATTAACTTTTTCTTTTATTTCTGTAATATGTATTGTTTTAAATATATTTCGTCAACAATATTAGAGATTATTACAGCGGGAATAGAGTAATTCAGTTATTTATTTATTTATTTTTTTCTAAAGTAGTATATTTCTTTTCGGATATAAATCTTATACTTAGTATTTTTTTTCTCTCTCTCTTTCCTTTCAAATTTTTAATAAGGAGTTAACATTTAAGATATATCTAATGTTTAGTAATATTATCTGGAATTTAGGCCTAAACCTTCTTATTTCATATCAAATTTAAATGTAGTTAATTAATTGTAATGGAAGTTGCTGGAAGAAAACCAAATTTTTGGCCATTATAATTCGCCTTCAGTCATTACAATCCATCATACTACGCCACATTGCCAATGCCCCATTTTACGTTTCCAACCTCACATTACATAATGACCTCAACATACCATTTATACCTTCTGTTATCAAGACACGATATCAAAATTTTCACGACAAACTCCATCATCACGCCAATCCACTTATTCTCCAATTATCCACGAACACTCTCCCCACAAACCCACCAAGACGTCTAAAGCGGGCATGGCAGAGGGACCTGCTCCAGGACTAGCCTGGACTCCTCTTCGGTCACGTACCTCAGCAGTACAGCGACACACTTGCCACAGCACATCATCACGATCACTAGTGACAAATGTTGTCGTTGTGAATATGTAAATAAATAAAATAAAATAATTTTAAATCGAAAATCCAATTGCCTATTTGGTGAGTTCTCTGTCAAGAATTGAGTAATAGAAATTGAAAAAAAAAAAAAAATTAGTCCCAATTTAATTTTTTTTTTTTTTTTGTGGTCTATTAAATTTTGTATTACTTCATATTTTTAATTTTCTCTTTTTATTTTATAGATTTACTTTTTAAACCCTACCCAATTTTATGCTAAGAAAAGATTTATTTAATTTACTAATTGGAGTCTGGCAAAGATGGCGTCACTGTCAACTACTTAGGTGCTCAGTTTAGTGATGGACAAAAGTTCTATGTAAGTGGTAGTACCTGTATAGTTGCTACCACCTATCACTGCTAATTTTAAATAGTAATTATATTACAATTTTAAATAGTAATTATTACAATTACATCTGCTGAATTGAGTGTTGTTTTTATATTTTTATGGAGAGTCTACAGTCAGATTTGAATTCGGACAGTTAGGCTTATTTTTCATTTTGACAGTGAGATTTTAATTTTGTTTTTCTATTTTTTAATAATTTATGTCTAAAAAAAAACTCATATTTCCTAAGAAAATAGTGAGATTTAAAAGTGTAATCGATTCAAACAACTTTCATTTTCCCGAAGAATGAGTGTAAGCAAGCCAAAGGTAGCCAGGAAAAGTGAATACAAATGCTGGGCTGAGGAGAGCTCAGATGAGGAAGAGGATGCAGATAGCGTCCGGGACAGAAGTCCAGCACCTCGAAGAAGACATGAAGGAACCAGTCCATCAGCCCCTAAACCCACACAACCACCAGTAGGTAATGAAAATAATATTTATAAAGTCAATTTGACTTAACGTCCAACAAATTTGCCCCGTTAGCAACGCTAGAACCTGTTTCTGCACCGCAAATTGTTCCGAAGATCAAAATACCTGCAATATTTTTGTGCGAAGCAAACAACATTCACAAAATCGTTCAAGATATCAAAACTCAGGCTGCTTCAAAATTTGAAACTAAACAATTACGCGATAACGTTAATATGAAGATGGCTGATGTAGTGAGAAGTGATTATTTCACATGTTGTCAAATAAAATATAGTATGACCTCTCACAAATTTTTATTGGAAGTAGCTAGCCGGCTTTCGAGGTTTCCCTCATCATCAGGCAGTCTGATAAAAAATTAAAAACATTTTTGAATAAAACTAAATAATTTTATAATAAAAATAAATAAATAAAAAAATCTAAAAACTTTAACAATTTAAAAATTTTTAAATTTTAAAATATCATGGATGGGGACAGACCACCATCTGAGTCAAAACTCTGTGACGTTTTGGCCTTTTTATTGCACGTTTTTTAATTTATTTACTGCACGAAATCCGGGCTCTAATTATGAAATTGGTGGGATATTGGCACCTGAGGAAAAATAGCTTTCATAGAACAAGACGTAATTTTACACCTTGCTTGAGGGGAGGGGATAGAGTGTCAAAGAGGTTAAACTTCGTTAGGTAGCGAAGTAACGAACTTCAATAAGTGAGCCGTAAAATAATTTAATATTTTCAAAATTATTTGTTGCTATTAAGGAATGAACAATGGCCCCTTTCACCGCCCTGTCCCGTATAGCTGCGCAACATGAGGCCTCGGCTACTCTGTGTGTAAGACCATCTACATCGGAGTATTCGAGGCTATAGCAAGATATGCTGCTGACGGTTGGTGACAACTCCTCACGAAGGGGCCGCTCAGGATTCTGGTGCTCCGAGAGCAGCCTTTTTAAGGGTTACAAGAGTCTATCGAACTGTCTCAACGGCTGCAATACAGGTGCTAGTGGCAGCCCTCCCTCCTATAGACTTGGTCTTGGATGGTGCTGTTGCCTCGTACTTCTGTAGACGCAATATGCCTTCAAAAGCAGATATTGATGAGCCCTTACGCCTAAGCCAGGAAGAAGAAATGCGCGTACAGTCCAGAACAGAGCTTTGCAAGGTCATTGCCCAAGAATGGACAGTGATCACTGGATGTCCCGGATATTATCTGGTGAAATGTTAACTCCAAACTCTTCTTCTTTAAAAGGAAGAACTACACGAACTGCTCATGCGGAGGGATCGAGACTGAAGAGGTCCAGTTGATTCGCGGGACTAGATCATATCTGGCACTGGACCTGCAGCGCTGATTATGGAGATCGGCTGCCCAGTATTCAGCCAATTTGTCGTGAGCAGAGGAAAGTAGTGTGACTGGTCGGGGACGACCATGGTTTGCCATAGATTGATCGACCGGTGGTCGCCTCCAACCCGCCATAGCCTCCCTATAAGCCCTACTCTGATCCCCATCTGATTCGAAGTCACGAAATATGACAGATGGGTGATGTTGCACATGTGCAAGGTGCATCCGAGAACAATAAAGAATAATAGTTGGTCTTATGAACATGAAACTTGACATGGATGTGTGTCATGCTAGATCTTTATCGGTTAATCAAATTTTCATGGAGTTACGCGTAGCATCCTTATAAGCCCTACTCAAAAATAAGCTACATAGCACTCATTTTGAATTAGAGAGATGGTTAAGAGGGAACCAAAAAATAAAAAAGTAGTGCTAGCTCTTTGATCATTAATTTTTCCATAACATTTTACATACAGCATTCACAGATACATATTTTTACCGTCTTATACCTATAGTATAAGGATGTTTTTAGATTTTTTTTTTTTAGTTGGTGGGAATCACGCATCAGCGGTACGAAGGCTCTCGCCCATACCCTGCGGAGGAGAAATCCTACCTTCTAGAAGAGCATCCTATATAAGTAGGAATGGACCTAAGGTAAAGTGAGTTCCTAAGAAAAGGAGCAACCTAGGCTCTGGTCCCAGCAGCTGAAATGACCAGGGGACTGGCGTCCTGCGCTGGTACCAGTAATCACAGCCACTACGAATCCGACCTCAGTTGGTGGTGCCGCTTGGAAGCAACCAACCCCGTAGTATCATTTTGGCAAAGCCTTGAGGTCCAGAATGGTCGCGGACCCGAGAGGAATCCCTACGGTTCTCCACCAACAGGTTGAGCGGCGGGGACTGAGCCGATAAACATGATGATGGATGTGCTCCGTACCAAGGCGACGTGCACTACCCTACCCTGCGATTTCGAGCAGAAATCCCAACGCACGGGCACTGGTCGGGTAGTATTACTCCCACTAGAGTGAGCGGCATTAAGGCACCCGCCTCCCATCAGTCTTTATAATCGCATTGTACGAGTATAAGGAAGTATTGTAATCGTGCGAAAATCCGAGATCGAGGTTTCAACTGATTTTCACCTTTCAATGTCCCCTGAAGAAGTTTTGACCATTTTCGCGATTATGTCTGTCTGTTTCTCTACCGCAAAAACACTATGAACTAGAAATTTGGAATAAAGGGGTTACATGTGTTAACTTAGGTCTGATTAGATTTTGGCCGAAATGAAACGAAAATAGAGACCAATTTCCCTTTGGACCTAACTACATTTTATAAGATACAGCTTATATTTATGACTTAATCAAAAATCTTTAAAAATAATAGTTGTAGAGAATATTAAAATACATAATGTATATGATATACTATTTTTTATAGGTAGTCCGGTTTTTGAGACACATGCCAAAAACCATCTTGAAATGTAGTTTTGAAATACAAATTTTTAGACGTTTCCTTGATTTATCCGTAAACGGTTAGTCCTTTCGAAAAATTGCTTCTTACATAAATTGCCCCTTATAAAATTAGCAATCTCTTATAAGTCTTTAGATTTGAGGTAGGGTCAATACGACAAAAGTTATAGCCCCTCGAAAAATGTAAACTAAATGTCTATAAGGAATATATCCAAATAATTTTTAAATCATAGCAACGAACTTTAAAATATGGTTCATGTATTGGTAATTTGTTCGAAAAATTATAAAAATTAAGAAATATATTGTGATGTGACCATTACAGGATTTTCTTATAACACTCTCTCCCACTCCTCTTTTCAAAATCATTTCATTTTGTCTCTTTGAACAGCATAATCTTGAGAGTAGACATTCTTATACCCAGTAATGCCAGTGTGAAATAATTTTGAGAAAGACGAGAGAGAGTGATCTGTAAGCGTTGTTGGTATAAGAAAGTCCTGTAATGGGCACATCACATATTTATTTTTTCTATTTATTTTTGAACTGTGAGTATAGAAACATGGAATTTCTGTGAAAATAAGATATCAAATTATTTGACAGATTACTCCCTCTATACTTTGTACAGCTGTAAAGTAAAATTGGTGTCTGCCAGAGGATTGGATGAATGAGAGTGGGAGGAAGAATCTTTCAGTCGCCTTCATCTCTCCTGCAGCTCCGCACCTCTACCTCAAGTAAGGCATTCTCCAATAGTAACATTACCAGAGATAATAATATATATATAACAAATAGTAACTATTAACTATGAATTATAACATGAATATAGTTCATATGTGATAGTAAGATGTTGTGGGACGAGATTTCTAATAGAAATAAAAGACGTTGTCTTCTATTTGAATATAGTTCCTCTATGTCTCTATGTCATATCTTAAAAACTACTATGCCTATTTCTCTAAACTTTTGCACACATATATAATGATATACACATCAAGGGTGTAATGATCAAATAACGTTGCGAAAAGTGTGTGAATAATATGTATTAATTTTCAACAAATTTTTTTGAATTTAACAGAAAAGAATGTAACATTTTCTATTGGTTAACAAAAAAATGGTGATGTCATATGGTCATTTTTTTATGTGTTTTTTTTTTTTGTAATTTTCATTGTACATATATATTAATAAGAAAAATTACTTTCAATATATATTATATTTCAATGTAATCAGATATTTTATTAAGACAATCTAAAAAAGGATAAGTGACCGTGTAGAAAATCTATATATAATTGTAAGCATCATCATCTCGGCGAATGTTTGCGGGATGAGCTGTATAGCTATCTTAAGAAGGCCGTTTAAAAATAATAGGCTTGTGTATTTTTGAATTTCGGTATTTTTTGTTAGATCAGCGGTGACTGAGTCTGCTCATAAGAGTGACCCCTCCCCCTTTCATCCAAGTCAGGCTGTACAACTTGGATTTCCCATAGGTCATTTGAAATTTATTTTATTTTTTAATTTAATTTTTAATAATTACATAGGTAATTAATTTTCAAATTTAAACAATAGGAAAAAAGCATGTTTTTTTTTAAATTTATTTTTTCTAATTTGAAATTTGATTCAGTACATTAATCATTGTACAAGCTATATAACAATAATACTTATTATACAGTTCTTAATTTTTAAATATTTTTCTGGATTAAATGTCCTGCTTTATTAACAAAAAATGACCATTGTTACATTATTCACACATTAATTTTTTTAATTTAATAATTACATAATTCTTTTCCAATTTGAGCAATAGGAATAAAAACATGTTTGATTTAATACGTTAAACTCATTGTATAAGCTATAAAATAATAATAAAATAAATAAAAGACGGTTCGTAATTGTTTAATATTTTCATGGACTAAAGATTAATTTTCTTAGAGTAAAAGTTTTGCATTAATAATTTTTATTTTTTAAAAGTTTATTTTTTAATTAAATTAAAATGAATTGATTTGAACGATATTTGTATGAACATATATGCAATTTTTAATTTAATTTAATTTTTTTAATTATATTAAAACAAAAGCCAATAATAAATTATATATATAACTGATCGTATGTTTTAATATTTTATTGAAGTAATGAGTTATTTGTTGGTGGATGCTTACAATTTGAATTTTCTATTAGTCTTTGTAATTTTTTTATATTTAAACTTTAATAATTTAATTAACTTTAATCGGTTGCATGTTTTTCATTTGCCATAAAATAATAATGAAATAAATATGTAATTAACATTAAGTAATAATGAAAATAGATTTGAGCAATAGATGAATGAATAGAAATCAAACATGTTTTTTTAATTTTTAATATTGAATTTCATTTGTACTGCAAGTTACAAAATAATCTTAAAATAAATAAAAAACTGATTTTATTGGGGTAAATGTCTCGTTTTTGTTTTAATCTTCGTAAGAATGAAGCCATATTATGTTATAATATGTTTTTATTATTTAATTTAATTCAAAAGAATAATTACACAACTTTTTGAATTGATTAAACATTTAAGTGATTATATGCAGGTAGTATGGTAAAAATTTGAACTTACCTGTAAAATTCTTATGTATTGTATCTTTCACAAGGAAAGAAAATAAAAATAAGTTACTTCAGTGGCATCTCAATTATTATTAAACACTGGAATATAAAAATTATTATCTAAGGTTATTTTTTTGGCTGTTTTGTAGACTAAAATTTAATTGATATGAAGTATGTATTCTATATATTCATGACATGTAGAGAAATACGATATTTTGCCTAATTGTACACTGGTTTTAAAGACTTATTTAACAATAGAAGAAAATCAAGAACTGTTCATGTCTCTTATCCTTAATTCATGTTTGTCTATTTCGAAAACCAATAGGTTAGTTGAAAAGAGATTTTTCAATCCTCTCATATCAAATTTCGTATTCGTATATATTAACGTTATTCTTATCATATGAGGGTGCTGTTAGTTCAGAGGTAGCGGGCTTGCCTATTGAGCACAGTATCGCGTGTTCGAATCTCGGCCGAGGCCTGTAAGTTTTTAATCTGATAAGTCAAAAAACCTTGGGCTTGCCGTCCTTCCGGATGGGACATTAAGCGATGGCCCCGAGCCTGTGCTTCGTTAAAGACTCCAACCCCAGGTGAATAAACATAAGTAGGCAAAATTTAAGACTCCATGATATGACCTAGGCGATATTACCTAGTTAAAACAACTAAAAACATTATCATATCGGTTGAGTTAGCCATATGAGGAGGTTTTCTCCGATTTTAGCAGCTTTTTACATCAACATTTTTTCCCCAAAATCGATTTTTCCCCGTGACCTATAATATGACAGGAACCCACATGCTTTCACATATATCTATATATGTGGCCTATAGGCCACATGGAAGTGCCTCAGAATTAGATAAATGAGTCTGTAGATTATTTCTTTTCTTTATATTAGTAAAGATGTTGGACTCACAAATATAATCCTGAACTGGGTCACTGCATAAATGAGTACCATTTTGTAACGTTGCCTTCTCATTGTTAAATTTAAGTTTAGGAACTTTAAATTATTTACATATATATTTTTTTTTTTCGCAGGAAAAAGGGCGGAGAGCGGATGTTGGTCCCGAACCCCCTCTGATCGAAGAATAACGACTCCGACCACTCCAGGTTAAGGCTCCTTGGACCCCAAAGGAGATGGGGGTAGCCGAGGACTTTGCCCCGAGCTTCACACAGAAGCCCCAACTTCGTCAAGAGGATGAGGGAAACCGCCTCGTCTTCGAGTGTAAAGTTTTATGCTCTCCCAAACCGGACATCACTTGGTTTCGAAGTGACACAAAGTTGGTTGAGGACAATCGAACCTCAATCAAAGTGCAAACGATCGGCACCAACTTGTTCTCAGTGATCTTAGAGCTTGATGATGTGGTTGAAAGTGACGCAGGACTTTATAAAGTTAAAGCCAAAAATAAGCTTGGTGAAGTGGCAGCTTCCATCAATCTCAACTTTAGCCGTGAGTATCATCTCAATTTTTCGCCAAATTTATGTACATAAACTGTAAGATCATTGGCCCTTTGAATGCCGTCTTCTGAGGGGACGTTAAATGGCGATCTCTAATCACATTTAGACCTCGAAAAAAATGTATACTTTTTTTAAACAAATAACTGGTTCTTCTTAGCCAACTCCTATTTAGAGAGAGATTATTATCAATGGAGCGCAAATTTGTATTCTTGATATATAGAGTGTCATAGTAAGATGGCCAACTGTGTGATAAATTCAAAACCGCAAACGATATAGATTTTTTACATCTTCATATATATATGTCCCAAAAGTGTTAAATAACGTTTTCATAATTTTAGTCGTAATTTTTTTTTTTTTTTTTTTCACAAACTCATTTCTTATATATTAGCGGGACATTAAATTGCGGTCTCGAGCCTGTACGATGTCAGGTACTCGTTAATGTCCTCTACCCTAATTAAAACTTAGTTTAATTTTATCTGGTAGGTAAAAAAAAAACGTAAGCATACCGTTCTTCGGATGGGACGTTAAGCGATGGTCCCGAGCCTATAGGATGTCAGGTACTTATTAAAGACCCCTGCCCTAGGTGAATACAAATTTAGGATAGGCAAAATTTAGGACTCCCATAGTAGAGTCGTGCTCAAACCACCAAAGTGACGATAGAGCGTTCTGGTAGTTGGCGGTATGACCCATCTTAGTTGAAGTCCGGGCATCAGTCACAAATAATAATGACAAATATTTTCTATGGTTTATTAATTAATTTGGAAGGGGTCGGATCATCCCTTGAAAAAAAATGATGGATTTCAAGAATCATTTATTAGCAAATTATAAATTTGTGTAATAAAATTAACGGATGGTTATGAAATTCCTTAGGCCCTGAAATTCCATACACCCATGCAATATTTCATATTGATTAAAAAAATAAAAATAGCATGAAATATACTGAAAAATGGGTTTTTAACAAAATTTCTGAAAAAACTCCGTTTTTAGATGATGTTTATTGACCTTTAAATAATATTTTTAATTATATGAAATGAAGTTAACTTGCCAAAATCTGGTTACATATGCTGCCACTCTTTCTAACATCCATTGATAGTCGGAAGATAAATAAATTATAATTCTGAGACTCGAACGCATGACCTTACGGTTGGTAGGTAGCGACGACGTCACTCAAAGTCTCCTAAAACATTAATAATCAAAAATGTAAAATATTGCAAAAAAATTACATTGTCTCCCTCGTAGTTGATTGTTTGGTTTTTGTGACTTGTGCCCGGGCTTTAACTAAAAGGTTATATCTCCTACCAAGCGTTCTTTTGTCGCTCTGGTGGGCATGAGCCCTACTCTTCTGTGGGAGTCCTTAGTATCTAACATCCCACAGGTTAACGTCCTAACCGAAGAACGGCATGCTCATTGTTTTTTTTTATATAAAAAATCTAAGGGCCTCGAACGGTTTCCGATCCCGTGATCTTGAGCAGTGTAGGCAAGCACGCTACCTCAACTATCAAGGGAATTGAATGTTGTTATTGTTGTCATGCCAGGGCTTCAACTACTAGGTTATATCCAAGCCAAGAGGGTATGGCCCATTTGGCGTGGTGCAGAAAGAGATCAGCAATTCCCGTAATCGCCTGAACGTAGCCGAACAAACGTCCAATAGCAAACACAAATGTATTGTGTTACTTCGCCCGCTATACGAGAAGTTATATAATCAGCTAGAAATTCGATCCGAAGTTTTCAACGGAATTTCATATTTCCGACCTCCTGATTACAAAAATGGAAAAAAATGTCTGTGTATGTGAAAATAATAATTCCTAATATAATGAATGAATTGACACGAAATTTTTTATGTGTTACCAAACACCCAATAAGGACAACACCTATCGATTTTCAGCCAAGTCAGCCAAAGGGGAGGAAGAAATTAGGAGCGAGGCTTAACTCAAAAACTCTAATAACTGCCGATGTATTGAATGTATCTAATTAGCTCGACCACACCTCAATTTCCATTGTTGTAAGCTGTCTAACAGCGATAATCATTCATCTGGGTACATAAATTCCTAGAACAAACATAAATCGAAATATTACAAAATTTGGGGGCGTATTTGCCGGCGGGACGATATATCTGCCCCTCCCGTCGTTCCTATATTTGAAGTAGTACAGGTTCTAGCTTTAACATATACTTTACCCGGGTAAAGCCCGAAACGTGAACTATTTCAATTATATTTCGGACTTTAACCAAGCGGCAGCGGGTACTACTAGGTTTACCCGGGTAATCCTAGTAGTATGAGGATTTAGTATGAGGATTCATAAGCCACATTGTTGGACAAATATTGTCTTTTTAATTTTATAATTAAATATATATATATATTTTTTTTTTTTATTTAATGCCTTTAGATAATTACAAAATAAAAGATAAATATTACAGGATAAATAGGCTACCTCCTCCCAGAAGACGGAGTCTGAGTGTGGGAGGGGGAGCAGTCAGCTAGGACTGTACAAACACTGTTAACAATTATTTAACATAGTATAGAGAGAAGAAATACAAAAAAAAGAAAAATACAAAAATAGATAACAATAGTATCTTTAGTAAAAAATAAAAAAAATACAATAATAATAATTAAAAAAAAAGAATGAGAAAAAGAAAAAGTGACTAAAATAAGAAATATTCTCGTAATATAGAAGAAAAGTAAAATAAAAATTGATGAATAATGAAGTGCGGATGAATGAACCTGACAACCCGGAGACCTGGCATTGAATTTTAATAGAGTGAGAGACAAGACAAGTGAACATGAAGTTGGCAGAGTACAACAGCATACATGGGAAGAGATCAGAACAGAGCGTCGTGCTAGTCAGAGTAGAGAGAACTTAACAAGGACTCAACCTGATCAGAGCTCAGTCCGGTGACCCACTCCATGACCCTAGTCATATACCTGCCCAGAGAACCTCTCCGGTTTTCTATTTCTAGTTTTATATCTTTGGGCAAATTATTGAAAAGAGTTGCTATAATAAACGGTGTCTGTTTGGTCGTCCAAGTGGTGAGTGGTCTGTGTACGATAGTACTGGTGGAGTGAGGGGTTCGTGTCGGGTATCGGTGAGGAACAGAACAGAGAGTATCTGAAGCATTTAGGAAAAGCTTTCTAAGGAGGTTTTTGAGGTATATATGCCGGATCGGGAGAACGGGGAAAACGGAAAAAACTTGCGTAGTAGGAAATGTAGCAGGGACTTTCAAAATGGTCTTTATAACTAGTTTTTGGGCGGTCACCAGCGGCTTTACAGCAGTAAAGCTTATATGAAAACAATCAAGTTATTATTAACTTAATTGTTTTCATATATTTTTCAACTCTTCAATCATTTTTCTAATTTTGTTTTTGGGTTTTTCCCCTGTTATATTATCAATGAACAAGTTGAATTAACAACAAAAAAAATATCAATCAAATCCTGCAAAGATATTGAGAATTTAGAAAATAAAAAATAAAAACCATCTGCACAATTCATTAAGTTAATATGAGGCGTTGCGGATACGAAGGGCGAACTCAACAAAAGGTGGTTTTCAGAAAGACGCGTTTCAAAAATTTTGCAAAAGGGCGAACTCAACAATAAAGGTATTCTAGTTATTTTCGTTGTGGGATGTCGCATATTGGTTTGTTATTTTATATTAATATTTTTTATATTTTAAATAATAAACCTATGTAATTGGTAAGGAATTTGTTTGAGCCTCACTTAAAAAAAAAAAATCATTTTAATTATCATTTGCAATACAATTACAATAAAGTTTGTATTGTGCATACAAAAAATAAATTAAAAAATGATTTTAAAAACGAGTTGTTTTAATGAGCAATATTCAGTCATCATAATCAAGTTGGTCATCTTCTGTTTCCTCGTTGGGCGTGGGAGTAGCTGACTGATGATTTTCAATAATATCTGTGAAGTATGTTGACCAAGGTAATGGAACGTACCGTAGGAGATCTCTAATATCTTTAAGTTTTGCAGGGGGCCCAGGTACAGGAGTATCATAAAGCCGCGTTAGTGCAACATTCGCCAAATTAAACTTGGAT
Source organism: Aradus depressus (assembly GCA_963662175.1). Classification (NCBI taxonomy): domain Eukaryota; kingdom Metazoa; phylum Arthropoda; class Insecta; order Hemiptera; family Aradidae; genus Aradus; species Aradus depressus. Next base: position 36,507,807 of record OY759218.1, read on the forward strand.
GGCTCATAACAGCTGCCCTTTCCTTTCTCAAGTTTCGCTGCAGTTTTGATTCCGAAATTATAACTTTTGTGGAGGTAGAACCCCTGTTTGTATTCTTTGGTGAACTCAAAAATAGCACCATCCTTAAATTTGGCTCCTTGGAGCTGAGTTTTTGTAGTATATTCTTGAAGAAGGGTATAGTCTAAAACATTGGAGCGCTCAGGGATGTTGAGTTCGCCTTTCGTATCCGCCCTCCTATCGCAGTTTCTAGGCAGCATGGTATCATTCTGGGCGTATTTTGAGAGGGAAAGAAGGGCGAACTCAACATGAAAAATATACCTGTAGATTCTCTGAAGAGTCTAGATTCGGATGGAGAAAAATTTTTTTTGGTCCGATGTTGAGTTCTCCCTTCGCATCCGCAACGCCTCATATATACTTTTTGTTTTAAACCAGAGCCAAGGAATATCTCGGTAGAACAGTTTTCACCGGAATTTCATGTTTTCGACCCCCGGAATTCAAAAAATGAAAAAAAAAAAATCATCTCTGTGAGTGTATGTCGACGATAACTCCCGAATGTATCGACACAAAATTTCATAAAACCCTTTAGAATGTGACCTACTGTTTTACAGCTAAATAGGACAAATGGGTGGAGGATCAGTAGAGGGAGGAGAGGGGGGATCAACTTGAAAGCCGTAATAACTGTCAATGTAATGATTGTATCGATAGGTAATTTGAATCACTGAGTAACTTATATCGGCTGTTTGGTTTTTGGGGAAGAACGAAAACTTGTTGATCAATTCGCTTTGGAGAGTACATTGCTGGTGATTCACCGACAGCTGTTTGTTTAAAAGCACGACATTGAAACTTAAAAATCTGTTGAAAACTCGATCTCGGATTTTCGCTCGAATACAAAACTTTCTTATACTATAGTTATAAGAAAGTAAACGGTTCAACATATACACTAGAAACCCTGTCCTTGCGCAAGGATGACACGCAAAATGTTTCGCTCTTTTCGTCGGATGGGACGTTAAGCGATGGTCCAGAGCCTGTATGATTTCAGGTACTCGTTAAAGAGCCCAATCCTAGGTGAATAAACATTCAGAGTAGGCACAATTTAGGGCTCCCATAGTAGAGTCGGGCTCATGTCAAGAGCGCTCTGGTAGTAGGCGATATGACCTCGTTGTTAAAGCCTGGGCATGAGTCACAATAACTAACTAACCAATTAAAATTGAAAATTAACGACGTAATTTGAAGAGTTAAACTAGCGCTCCAGATACGTGAACTAAAGTTCTGGCCTTCGTAAACTAGAGAGCTCTTCGTTCATCAGAGTGACGGAACATGAGCCCGACTCCACTCTAGGAGTCACCACTGGTGCGATGGGCGTAGCCAGGGGGGGCACGCGCCCCCCCCCCCCCTGGCCAGAGCAAAAAACCAAGATTAACATTAAATAAACTTAAAAAAATCGTTTTTATTACGAACGGATTGCTTGCAAGTTATCAATTCTTCAAATTACCCGTGCTTCTGATTCCTCAATCAGCAATCAGCTGTTACGTAAATGTACATCTACAAAACAAGTCATATTACATTTATTTAAGTATATATGAATTCGATCATTTCATTTCCTCGCTCAAAATCTTCATTTATGTTATACTTTATACTCATAAAGCTGATTTTACATGCGCAGTAAAAATGCAAAGCGCAGCAGCAGCAAATGCACGCTATTGGCTGAGTAATTTAATTCTAAAAGCACAGAAACCACAGCGTGCATTTGCTGCTGCTGCGCTTTGCATTTTTGCTGCTCATGTAAAGTCAGCTTAAGTATTACAGTCAGTGGTTACCTCAGGGGGAGCTTCTAGGGGTCCGAGTCTCCCAAATTAATAACAAAAAGTCTGCAGCGCTAACCACGGAAATTGCGGGCTCTGTCCCTGGGAGTCTATACCCTCCATCCCAGACGGTTTGCTCAATATTTTCTACCTCGCAGATAAAAAATAATTAAATAAACATATGATCTTTAAAATGCATTATAATGTTCGAAAAAAATTATTCAAATAGATGAAAATGTGAAAAAAAATATGTGATGTGGCCATAACAAGATTTTCTTATAAGAATGCCATTTTTATAGTTCACTCTTCTACTCTCAATGTCATATAAAAGTGACGATTAATTACGAAAGTAATGTGCTGGCATCAGCGTTTTCCTCAGTTTTATTGCACATCGTAAATCTGAGAGTGATTTTGTTTAATGGAAATTTCATAAGAAAAATTTTTGGTGAGGTCCACTTTTTCAATGGGCCTAACAGTTTTTGTGTAATTCAAGTAAACGTGTAAAAAAGTTGGTTTCAAGATTTGTTTTTAGTATGTATCTCGCAAAGTGGGCTACCTTCAAAAAAATGTATTTATTATAAAGTGTGACTTTTAATATTTCCTACAACTTTTAGTTGAAGAGATTTTTGATCAAATCATAAGTATAAGCGGTATCTTCATATATATAAAGCTGAAAATGTCTGTGCGTTGTACCGCTATAACTCACGAACGGCTTGATGGATTAGATTAATTTTTTTTTAAATTTGTTCGTCATCGTCTGTAGAAGGTTATAGGCGTATTAGTACCTCAATATCTGGTCCATCCCAGCATCCACCCGCGCAATCTTTGTAACTCAAAAACCACTGCAATGATTAATGAGGAATCTTTTTGAATAGATAAGTTTTATCTACCGGAAGGTTAAGGTCTATTTTTTTTATCAACCCCTGGTCCATCCCAGCATCCACTCACGCAATCTTTGTAACTCGAAAACCATTGCAACGATTAATGAGAAATCTTTTTGAATAAATTAGTTTTAGCTCCGTTACTACAGTTGAAGGACTATAAGCCTTATTCCGTATGAATAATTAAAATTATAACATCATGAATGTACTGTCGAGGAACTGAATAGCCTTATAGGAGGTATTGGGAGAAAAGTCAAAGTTCCCCGGGCAACGCCAGGTATTACTGCTAGTATCAAATATATTTCGACCCTGAGGTAAAATGGTTTTAATTTTCATCTGATTTCGGTCAAAAACTAATCACATCTAAGTCAGCACATGATAAATCATCATCTCACATTTCAAGTTCATTGCTACCTTTGTTTGTGAGTTAGAGAGTTTACGCAGTTCTAATCACATACACACAAACAGACTTCACACCGAGAAAAGTCAAAACGTGTTCAGGGGATAATGCCACATGAAATTCTGTCGAAAACTTGATCCCAGATGCTTGCAAGATTAAAGTACTTCCATATACTAAAGGTAGGTATATGGAAAGATTTGACAAAATGACGACTAAAATTATGAAAAATTATAAAAACATTATATAATACTGCTCAAGATCGCCCCCACCTCTGTCAAAAACTGTCTCAAAATTTGAACCCCCGACTATGGACGTCCCCGAAGATACCTTCCTACCTATAAAAATTTGATATCAAATCAAGTATTTTACCTACAGGATAAAAATGAATTTGTAAGAATAAAATTAACAAAATTACGAGTAAAATTATGAAAATGTTATGTAACACTGTCCAACTTTTTTAGACTCCCTAATATAAACAAGTAAAAATTCTATGTATTTTGAAGTTTTGAATTCATCATACAATTGGCCATTATAAGAGAACTTTATCCTTTCCAAATTAAATAATAAATAATTTGAAAAGTGAAAATACTTGTCATTGTTGTTTGTGACTGATGCCCGGGCTTCACTACTAGTCTATTATGACTCATGCCCGAGCCAGACTCTACTATGGGAGTCCTAAATTTTGCCTACCCTAAATTTTTATTCACCTAGGGTAGGTGTCTTTAAGGAGTACCTGACATCGTACCGGCTCGGGACCATCGCTTATCCTTAAGAAGGACAGCGTGCTAACGTTTATTTTACCTCCCAGATAAAATAAAGTAAGGGCATTGGTCGGATTTCGAACCCATGATCTTGAGCTCAGTAAGCAATCACGCATACCACTGAGCTACCGGCGCCCTCACTACTAGCTCATACGAGTACCTGACATCGTACAGGTTCGAGACCGACAAATTAAATTTTAACGTCCTTCCCGAAGGGACTTCGTGCTCAAGATTTTTTACCTCCTAGATATAAAAATAAATAAAAACATGACCTTTAGAATGCAGTAATAATAATTCAAAAAGATAAAAATAAATTTGTAAAAACAAAATTACCGCTAAAATTATGATTTAACACTTTTCAACTTTTTGTGACAGCCTACATATAAAGATGTAAAAAATCTAAGTCTTTTGCAGTTTTGACTGTATCACACAGTTGGCCATCTTACTATGTCTAATATCCCATATATATAAGGATGTAAAAATTCGATATCGTTTGTGGTTTTGACTTTATCAAACAGTTGGCCATCTTACTTGGGCACCCTATGTATAATATCCCATATATATAAGGATGTAAAAATTCGATATCGTTTGTGGTTTTGACTTTATCACACAGTTGGCCATCTTACTTGGGCACCCTATGTATAATATCCCATATATATAAGGATGTAAAAATTTGATATCGTTTGTGGTTTTGACTTTATCACACAGTTGGCCATCTTACTTGGGCACCCTATGTATAATATCCCATATATATAAGGATGTAAAAATTCGATATCGTTTGTGGTTTTGACTTTATCACACAGTTGGCCATCTTACTTGGGCACTCTATATATAAAGATGTAAAAATTCGAGTTCTATTGATAATAATCTCTCTCTAAATAAGAGTTGGCTAAAAAGAACTAGTTATTTGGCAAAAAAAGGAATACATTTTTTTCAGGGTCTGAATCAGTTCGCTATAATGAGACCTACTTTATTTCATCCATACGATAAAGAACCAGTCAGAAATAGCACCTTCTAGAAATAGATCCGCCTTCTTCTCTAGTCCGAAATGGAACAGGCCTCTGCCCTATTTTGAAATCTCTTTTTATGTCAATAGGTTATTTTTGTCATTATCTGAGCATTATATTCATCCGAAAATACTAACGTTTCTACACAATACTTAATCACTATTACACAAAAGTGTGAATTTACAATAAATGTAAAGTAATTAATTTATTATCACAAAAATGACGGGGTCGAATCCGGGTTTGTGTATGTAATACAATATCGGTGTAATATAATAGCAGTCACCATTCATTAATACTATCCAACTTTTAAAGGGAAACTTTAATTTCAATGGTATATTAATTCAATTCTAGTTTCACAGAAACTGGTATTTGAGGTTTCTTGGAACTATCAACCTCAAATTGAATTACGATACCATTAAAGTTTGCCTTTAAAAGTTTGTTATGAATGAAATGATAAAGTAAGGTGTAATAACATAGGTCATCATCAAAAAAACAAATTATATATCTCCTCCCGCTTTACTCTGTTTTCCAAAAAACCTCAAATACCAGTTTATATCAACCTCAAATTGAATTACGTTACCATTTAAGTTTACTTTTAAAATTTGTTTAGTATTGGTGAATGATATCTGCTGTTTTATTACATACACCGATATTGTATTACATACACAAACTCGTATTCAATGTTATGTACTATATGTATTAGTAATTAAAGGTTAGGTTTTATGACTCATGCCCGGGCTTAAACTACGAGGTCATATCGCCTACTACCAGAGCGCTCTTTCGTCACTCTGGTGGACATGAGCCCGACTCTACTGTGGGAGTCCTAAATTTTGCCTACCCTAAATTTTTATTCATCTAGGGTAGGGGTCTTTAACGAGTACCTGACATCGTACAGGCTCGGGACCATCGCTTAACGTCCCATCCGAAGGACGGCGTGCTTAAGTTTATTTTACCTCCCAGATAAAATAAACTAAGGGCCTCGGTCGGGCTACGAACCCTCGACCTTGAGCTCAGAAGTCAAGCACGCTTACAACTGAGCTACCGGCGCCCTCATATTAGTAATTAAGTATTGTGTAATAACTTTAGTATTCCCAGATGAATGTAGTGCTCAGATAATGACAAAAATAAGCTATTGACACAAAAAAAGATTTCAAAATAGAAGTAACAGTTATTCAACTAGTGTTTACTATAGAAAATCCTGAATTTTTATCGCGTAAGACATGACAAGAGACGACTATGATCATCTGACTGAAATCGGACATTTGGTGTGGCTACTTTGGTATACTTGAAGTGGAAGGGCATTTTCTAGAAGAATTTTTTCTAGGTTTTCTCTCATTTCCAAAATTTTGGAAAATTTCATTATTGCTTTTGCCCCATGTAGGTATATTTAATTTTTTTTAATTCGGTCAGTGACCTTGAACTTTTAGTTGAATTAAAGTCAGCCTCTAGTTTGGTAATCAATTTAAAAAGTCGTTGATGAATCACTTCCCCAGAACGAATCAATCAATGAACTTTTAGTTGAATTAAAGACAGCCTCTAGTTTGTTAATCAATTTAAAAAGTCGTTGATGAATTACTTTCCCAGAACGAATCAATTAATGAAATTTTAGTTGAATTAAAGACAGCCTCTAGTTTGTTAATCAATTTAAAAAGTCGTTGATGAATCACTTCCCCAGAACGAATCAATCAATGAACTTTTAGTTGAATTAAAGACAGCCTCTAGTTTGTTAATCAATTTAAAAAGTCGTTGATGAATTATTTTCCCAGAACGAATCAATTAATGAAATTTTAGTTGAATTAAAGACAGCCTCTAGTTTGTTAATCAATTTAAAAAGTCTTTGATGAATCACTTCCCAGAACGAATCAATCAATGAACTTTTTGTTGAATTAAAGACAGCCTCTAGTTTGGTAATCAATTAAAAAAGTCGGTGAATCACTTCCCCAGAACGAATCAATCAATGAATACGTTTTGACAATTTTCGCGATGATGTCTGCTGTGTATGTATGGTTGAAATGTTATGACGCGCTTTAAGGCAAAATTATATTAGCTATGAACCTGAAATTTTAAATCAAGATGTCACATGTGATAATTTAGATCTCTTTAGATTATGGCAGAAAACAGCCGAAAATTAGGATTTTACTTTGAGGCCTGAGTATATTTTACAAGAAATCACTTATATTTACGGTCTAATCAGAAATCACTTCACACAAATGCTGTAGAGAAAACTGAAAAGCACATTCATACATATTACTTTATTTCGATAGTCGCTCGGTTTGCGAGATACATGCCGAAAACCGTCGTGCAATTTAGTTTTGAAACTCAACTTTTAGACGTTTGCTGATTTACTCAAAAATGGTAAGTCCTATCAAAAAATTGGTTCTTACCAAAATTGTTCTTTATTAAATTTTCAATTGAAGAAATGTCTTTCATATTTGAGGTGGAACCAATACCTCCAAAGTATAACGCTCCAAAGAATGTACAATAAATTTCCGTAGTAATGTCTAAATTGTCTTATTATATATATATATATATATATATATATATATATATATATATATATATATAATAGCCTTATAGAGCTTTGAATTTACATAAGAAATATCGTGTCAATACATTCATTACAACGGCAGTTATTAGAAATTTTGTGTTAAGCCTCTGCCCTAATCCCCCCCTTCCCTTAGTCCGATTTGTCTGAGAGTCAATAGGTCTTCTCCTTAGTGGGTTCTGGATACGCATACAAAATGTCGATACATTCATTCTATCGGGAGTTATCTTCAAAGATACAAACACACATAGACAAACTTTTTTTTTTTTTCGTTTTTGGAATCTGGAGGTCGGACAACATGAAATTCAGTTAGAAACTCCGCATCGAATTTCCGACCAATTAAAAAAACTCCCCTAAACTTCGTATATCTGGGGAAGTAAAAATGATAAGTAGATATTTGATGTAACCAATATACGAGTATATATATTTTGATATAGAGTTTATATGTATATATATTTATTTTATACCAATATATATATATACAGGGTGTCCAAAAATTATGGAAACGGTCGAATTTCACGAAAATTTCAGGTCCGAATGCAAAAACAAAAAAACACGTGTCCAATATTTTTTCAAAAGCTATTTAACGACACCAATATCGACCCCCCAACCCCACCCGGGTGCACCCCCTATGGATGAGGCAGGGGGAACTTTAGAAAGTTAAATGGGAACCCCTATTTTTTATTGCAGATTCGGGTTTCTTGCATCAAAATATGTAAGTTTTGTTCGAAACATTTTTCGAAATTATTGATAAAAAGTACTCAAATTTCGAAAATTAAAACGTGTCCAAAAAGTATGTCCGGAAAAATGTTTGATCCGGAATTTTATGCAACCAAATCGTCGGACCGTTTTTCATCGACGGGACTCAATGTAATTTTGCATTAATAGTACGCAATTTATTAAACACCACTTTCTCTGGGCGCTGGATTGGTAGAAGAGGTGCAATTGAGTGGCCACCAAGGTCACCTGACCTAACTCCTCTAGATTTTTTCTACTGGGGATATTTAAAAAGTAAAGTGTACGAATCTAAACCGGCAGACATCGATGAATTAAAGCAAAGAATATTAGATTGTTCTAATTCAATAACACCAAACACTTTGCAAGGAGTTATTGATAATGTACGTAAGATTGGGACACTGTCAAATAGTTGAAGGTCATCAATTTGAACATCTTATTAATTAAGAAATCCGCTGTTATTACCTACGTGGTGAAAGGCGAGGGTCCTCACCTTAAACAAGCACCCCGACGGTGAGAGGCAAGGGGCCTCACCTTAAACAAGCACCCCGACGGTGAGAGGCAAGGGGCCTCACCTTAAACAAGCACCCCGACTGTGAGAGGCAAGGGGCCTCACCTTAAACAGGCACCCCGACGGTGAGAGGCAAGGGGCCTCACCTTAAACAAGCACCCCGACGGTGAGAGGCAAGGGGCCTCACCTTAAACAAGCACCCCGACGATGAGAGGCAAGGGGCCTCACCTTAAACAAGCACCCCGACGGTGAGAGGCAAGGGGCCTCACCTTAAACAAGCACCCCGACGGTGAGAGGCAAGGGGCCTCACCTTAAACAAGCACCCCGACGGTGAGAGGCAAGGGGCCTCACCTTAAACAAGCACCCCGACGGTGAGAGGCAAGGGGCCTCACCTTAAACAAGCACCCCGACGGTGAGAGGCAAGGGGCCTCACCTTAAACAGGCACCCCGACGGTGAGAGGCAAGGGGCCTCACCTTAAACAAGCACCCCGACGGTGAGAGGCAAGGGGCCTCACCTTAAACAAGCACCCCGACGGTGAGAGGCAAGGGGCCTCACCTTAAACAAGCACCCCGACGGTGAGAGGCAAGGGGACTCACCTTAAACAATCACCCCGACGGTGAGAGGCAAGGGGCCTCACCTTAAACAAGCACCCCGACGGTGAGAGGCAAGGGGCCTCACCTTAAACAAGCACCCCGACGGTGAGAGGCAAGGGGCCTCACCTTAAACAGGCACCCCGACTGTGAGAGGCAAGGGGCCTCACCTTAAACAAGCACCTCGACGGTGAGAGGCAAGGGGCCTCACCTTAAACAAGCACCCCGACGGTGAGAGGCAAGGGGCCTCACCTTAAACAAGCAGCCCGACGGTGAGAGGCAAGGGGCCTCACCTTAAACAAGCACCCCGACGGTGAGAGGCAAGGGGCCTCACCTTAAACAAGCACCCCGACGGTGAGAGGCAAGGGGCCTCACCTTAAACAAGCACCCCGACGGTGAGAGGCAAGGGGCCTCAACTTAAACAAGCACTTCGTCGGTGAGAGGCAAGGGGCCTCACCTTAAACAAGCACCCCGACGGTGAGAGGCAAGGGGCCTCACCTTAAACAAGCACCCCGTCGGTGAGAGGCAAGGGGCCTCATCTTAAACAAGCACCCCGACGGTGAGAGGCAAGGGGCCTCACCTTAAACAAGCACCCCGACGGTGAGAGGCAAGGGGCCTTAAACAAGCACCCCGACGGTGAGAGGCAAGGGGCCTCAACTTAAACTAGCACCCCGACTGTGAGAGGCAAAGGGCCTCATCTTTAACAAGCACCCCGACTGTGAGAGGCAAGGGGCCTCACCTTAAGAGGTTTTTCCTCTTGAAATTGGGAAAAAACCTTATCACTACGATTACGACATGATCTGATGCAAATCGAGAGAAATGTTTCGAACAAAACTTACGTATTTTGTTGCAAGAAACCCGAATCTGCAATAAAAGATAGGGGTTCCCATTTAACTTTCCAAAGTTGCTCCCTGCCCCACCCACAGGGGGTGGTGTGGAGGGGTCAATATTGGTGTCGTTAAAATTTAACAGCTATTTAATAGCTTTTGAAAAAATATTGGACACGTGTTTTTTTGTTTTTGCATTCGGACATGAAATTTTCGTGAAATTCGACCGTTTCCATATGAATTAAAGCAAAGAATATTAGATTGTTCTAATTCAATAACACCAAACACTTTGCAAGGAGTTATTGATAATGTACGTAAGATTGGGACACTGTCAAATAGTTGAAGGTCATCAATTTGAACATCTTATTAATTAAGAAATCCGCTGTTATTACCTACGTGGTGAAAGGCGAGGGTCCTCACCTTAAACAAGCACCCCGACGGTGAGAGGCAAGGGGCCTCACCTTAAACAAGCACCCCGACGGTGAGAGGCAAGGGGCCTCACCTTAAACAAGCACCCCGACTGTGAGAGGCAAGGGGCCTCACCTTAAACAGGCACCCCGACGGTGAGAGGCAAGGGGCCTCACCTTAAACAAGCACCCCGACGGTGAGAGGCAAGGGGCCTCACCTTAAACAAGCACCCCGACGATGAGAGGCAAGGGGCCTCACCTTAAACAAGCACCCCGACGGTGAGAGGCAAGGGGCCTCACCTTAAACAAGCACCCCGACGGTGAGAGGCAAGGGGCCTCACCTTAAACAAGCACCCCGACGGTGAGAGGCAAGGGGCCTCACCTTAAACAGGCACCCCGACGGTGAGAGGCAAGGGGCCTCACCTTAAACAAGCACCCCGACGGTGAGAGGCAAGGGGCCTCACCTTAAACAAGCACCCCGACGGTGAGAGGCAAGGGGCCTCACCTTAAACAGGCACTCCGACGGTGAGAGGCAAGGGGCCTCACCTTAAACAAGCACCCCGACGGTGAGAGGCAAGGGGCCTCACCTTAAACAAGCACCCCGACGGTGAGAGGCAAGGGGCCTCACCTTAAACAAGCACCCCGACGGTGAGAGGCAAGGGGACTCACCTTAAACAATCACCCCGACGGTGAGAGGCAAGGGGCCTCACCTTAAACAAGCACCCCGACGGTGAGAGGCAAGGGGCCTCACCTTAAACAAGCACCCCGACGGTGAGAGGCAAGGGGCCTCACCTTAAACAGGCACCCCGACTGTGAGAGGCAAGGGGCCTCACCTTAAAGAAGCACCTCGACGGTGAGAGGCAAGGGGCCTCACCTTAAACAAGCACCCCGACGGTGAGAGGCAAGGGGCCTCACCTTAAACAAGCAGCCCGACGGTGAGAGGCAAGGGGCCTCACCTTAAACAAGCACCCCGACGGTGAGAGGCAAGGGGCCTCACCTTAAACAAGCACCCCGACGGTGAGAGGCAAGGGGCCTCACCTTAAACAAGCACCCCGACGGTGAGAGGCAAGGGGCCTCAACTTAAACAAGCACTTCGTCGGTGAGAGGCAAGGGGCCTCACCTTAAACAAGCACCCCGACGGTGAGAGGCAAGGGGCCTCACCTTAAACAAGCACCCCGTCGGTGAGAGGCAAGGGGCCTCACCTTAAACAAGCACCCCGACGGTGAGAGGCAAGGGGCCTCACCTTAAACAAGCACCCCGACGGTGAGAGGCAAGGGGCCTTAAACAAGCACCCCGACGGTGAGAGGCAAGGGGCCTCAACTTAAACTAGCACCCCGACTGTGAGAGGCAAAGGGCCTCATCTTTAACAAGCACCCCGACTGTGAGAGGCAAGGGGCCTCACCTTAAGAGGTTTTTCCTCTTGAAATTGGGAAAAAACCTTATCACTACGATTACGACATGATCTGATGCAAATCGAGAGAAATGTTTCGAACAAAACTTACGTATTTTGTTGCAAGAAACCCGAATCTGCAATAAAAGATAGGGGTTCCCATTTAACTTTCCAAAGTTGCTCCCTGCCCCACCCACAGGGGGTGGTGTGGAGGGGTCGATATTGGTGTCGTTAAATAGCTTTTGAAAAAATATTGGACACGTGTGTTTTGCTTTTGCATTCGGACCTGAAATTTTCGTGAAATTGGACCGTTTCCATACTTTTTGGACACATTTTAATTTTCGAAATTTGAGTACTTTTTATCAATAATTTCGAAAAATCTTTCGAACAAAACTTACGTATTTTGATGCAAGAAACCCGAATCTGCAATAAAAAATAGGGGTTCCCATTTAACATTCCAAAGTTGCCCCCTGCCTCACCCACAGGGGGTGGGGTGAGGGGGTCAATATTGGTGTCGTTAAAATTTAACAGCTATTTAATAGCTTTTGAAAAAATATTGGACACGTGTTTTTTTGTTTTTGCATTCGGACATGAAATTTTCGTGAAATTCGACCGTTTCCATACTTTTTGGACACCCTGTATATATATAAATAATATATTTAAATATTTCTTAAAAATAACTCTTGAACGTACCTAGTAATTATGTATCTATGTTTATAGCAACTTTTTTGCTAAGAATTCAATTTTCTATAATCGGGGAACAATAAGATTGGATTGGCCTAGTATGTGCATTCAGAAATCCCTGAGTCAGTAAGACATTGATATAACTAGGATATGGTGGGAATGCATATTGTCTGAGAATGTATTTTTGGACTTTGGTTACATGAGGAGTGAGGGAGGATGCCCCAAGAATGCAGGCTAAGGGACCACGCTATTTCTAGACTGGGACACTCCCAACTCAAAATAATACTACATCCCCACATTGAAAGCTGTTTGACATTTTTATTAAATTCATTCATCTTTCCGTTTTAGGATTCAATAGGTCGAAGACCGTCAACGAATCCGTATTAACGAGTGTTTGACATTTGTAAAATATTGATGAAATAACTAAGTTTTTGATAAAACGCATCTATCTCTCAATGTATCAAAAAAGCTTTACTGCAATTTAATAATAATAATAATATTATTTGATTCCGTAAAACTATAACATGGTAATTGGATACATCATACACGTTTATACACCAAAATAGCTTAAACATTTTATACACCAACCGATATTATATCTTAGAATACATACACATATGAGAAGAGGAATAAAGATTATACAATTAAAATAAATAACAGAAAATAAATATTAAATTCCTGATATTAATAAATACATTACTTATTATTTTTATTAAAAATTTAATTCTGAATATTTTACATTTATATTTCTTGATGAAACAAACAGATTGGCCTTCTTCCCAAAATATATTTATATTATTTTTGTTAAAGTTTCGCCATTAAGACACTATCAAAACTTTTATGACAAACAAATATATATATATACTATATATATATATATATAGTTAGATATTATGACTCATGCCCGGGCTCTAACTACAAGGTCATATCGCCTACAACCGGAGCGCTCTTTCTTCACTCTGGTGGACATGAGCCTGACTCTACTAGGGGAGTCCTAGGTGAATAAAAATAGTCAATTTTTTTGACTATTTTTATTCACCTAGGTTAGGGGTCTTTAACGAGTATCTGACATCGTACAGGCTCGGGACCATCGCTTAACCTCTCGTCAGAAGGACGGTATGCTGAGATTTATTTTACCTCCCAAATAAAATAAAATAAGGGCCTCGGCCAAGTTTCGAACCCTGGATCTTGAGCTCAGGTTTGGGCTTCGCCCGGAGTAACTTTACTCAGGTTGGTAACTCTAAGCAGGCGTATATGTATCCATCGTTATTCATGGGCATAAAGTTTCCTTCTTTCACTTCTTTACCACCAAAAGATGGTGTTATAAATTTAAATACTTTTCATAAAGTCAGATAAATAATGCAAACCTAAAATCAAACTATTAAGTTATAGAAGAACAACCCCCAGCACAACATAAGTAAGGCCTTAAATTGCTTTCAATTCTGATTAAAGTTAATGGTGAGTTATATCAAAGCCATTTAAATAACGAAATTTAACAATAGAATACATTTATAAAACATTTAATTGACATTCATATCGAATCAAATTGAAAATACAACACAATAAGGGGACATACACTCGTTAATAGGCGTTCCATATAGCGACTTCAGAACAATAAAAAGAGAACTATTAAGAGATTCGATTATCCCTATCGATGCTGTATACATAAAAAACAAATATTTTCTTTAAAAAAATGCAAAATAGTATTTTTTTTGGTCTATAACCACCGCAGAAACGTAAGGAATTCACAGAAAAAATAATATTGAAAATAGGTCTATTAATTTTTAAGATTAGCCCGAACATCAAACAAACGATATCTTTCAAATATTATGTAATATTGTTGTTTTATATATATTTTTTTTGTTTTGGCCTTATGTACGATGCATATTAGCCATGACTCTTATTATGGTGTTACCTAGTTATTTACGGCATCCATGGCTCCGGGAGAGAGTTCTATCTACGAAATAAAACTCACTCCCGGACGGGATTCGAACCCGCAAACCAAGGTGAGACCATGCGACCAAAGCCCTACGCTCTAGCCCGCACGGCCACAATGGCTCCCTTGTTTTATATTGAGTACCAAATACGACTGTAATAGTTATAACTTTTTTAAAAATATTTTGTCACAAATGTTTTGATAATGCTTTAATGGCGAAACGTTACACAAAAATAAAATGAATATATTTTGAGGACACTAAAGGCCAATCTGTGTTCATTTAAAACCACTTTCATAAAGTGCACATTATACTGGTCTCAAATCAATATTCTTCCTCAACCTCAACATTTAAATTTCTTTAAGATAAGTCTTCTTTCATGACGATATTTCGGGACGCCCCTTCCTCAGGACATAAAGGGCAAAACATGAAAAAAAAAATATATATATATAAATTAACAAATAACTACATAGTAGATAGTAAATAACGAATAACATTAATGAAAATAATAACAATTTTAAACAATATTTATTATGATAGAACTTATTGGTTTTTAGTGGGGGAGTTGTGCCAAGAAAATAAATCATGAATGCAAAGTATGAATTAAAGCTTTTCTCTCCCCAGCCAAACAAAATATAGGGGAAGTTATATAATCGATCAAAAATTCGATTCTAATTTTCAACGGAATTTCATGTTTTCCGGCCTCTAGATTCCAAATATAAAAAAAATATTGGTCGGTGAATCATGTGGTTCCTCAGAACGAATTAATTAACTTTTCCCTCTACCACCAAAACGCGTTTGCGCTAATATTCAACACTTGACTTACATAAGGGCTGCTAAATCCTCATACTAAATTCTTTACATTGGCAGTTATTAGTGTTTTTGAATTGAGCCCACTCCACTGAACACCCCTTCCATTCAGCCGATATTACTGAAATTTGACAGATCATGTCCTTATTGGGTTTTGAATTTAAATAAGAAATTTCTTGTTCATAAATTCTTTACATTGGCAGTTTTTCTTCCCTACTATCCAGGGTTTTTGAGTTGAACCCCCCCCCCTCCCCCTCCCCTCCCCCGATCCCCCTTCCTTTCTGCCGATTCGGTGTTGTCCATATCGGGATATACACATTTCTTATAACGGCAGTTCTTTGAGTTTTTATGTTAAACCTCCCTCTAATCCTCCTCTTTTCTTCAGTCGATTTGGCTGAAAAACAATAGATGTCGTCGGGTTCTGGATAAACATATAAAATTTCCTGTCGATCCATTCTATTGGGAGTTATCGTTTTTACAGACAGACATTCATAAAACATAAAATTCCATTGAAAACTCCGCATAGAATTTTTGACCCTTACAAAACTTCCCTATCCTTCGTGTAGCTGGGAAAGTAAAAATTATCTCTGTTTGTGTGCCTGTGAACACGATAGAGTTATCGTGAGTCTGATAGAATGAATGTATCGACTCGAAATTTTATGTCAATCCAGAACCCTCTAACGACGACACCTATTGTTTTTCAGCCAAATCCACCAAAGGGAAAGGGGGAATAGAAGGGAGGCTTAACATAAAAGGTTTAATAACTGCCGATAGAATGGATGTATCGACACGAAATTTTATATGTCAATCTAGAACCCTCTAACGACGACACCTATTGTTTTTCAGCCAAATCCACCAAAGGGAAAGGGGGAATAGAGGGGAGGCTTAACATAAAAGGTTTATTAACTGTCGATAGAATGGATGTATCGACACGAAATTTTATATGTCAATCTAGAACCCTCTAACGACGACACCTATTGTTTTTCAGCCAAATCCACCAAAGGGAAAGGGGGAATAGAAGGGAGGCTTAACATAAAAGGTTTAATAACTGCCGATAGAATGGATGTATCGACACGAAATTTTATATGTGTGGCCAGGACAACACCTATCGATTTTCAGCCAAATCGACTAAAGGAGAGGTGTTTAGAGGAGAGGCTTAACTCAAAAACTCTAATAAGGCAGTTATTACGGCAGGTTGAATGAGTGTATGGACACAAAATTTATATATTCGAATTAATAATAATTGAATTGAATAATATAATAATTTCATATTTGAATTCAAAACCTAATAAGGCCGACTATAATATATACTACGTATACTTCAAGTAGTGACTTTCCAGGTTCGCGTCAGTCAAATAACAAAACTACTGCATTTGATCATTTACTTCCACAGCTATACGAAGATTTTTTTTTTTACAGCAGCCCTGTATCCCTAATGAAATCTAGGACTCTGCTGCAGGTTCCCTCGGTTCCGTTATGGCAGACCCGAAGCAGTAAAATCTTCTGCTTTCTAGCGCCCCGCACTGGTTTAGAATATGAACCGCAGTCTCATTTTCCTCGCCACATTTTCTACACAGAGGGCTTCTATTGCTGCCCATATTGTGTAGGTGTTTGTTCATAAGACAGTGTCCTGTAATCAGCCCTGTCATAGCTCTTAGATCCATTCTGCTCATATTCAGGAGCTCTCGGCTCCTTTTCTCTGAAGGTTTCGCAAGAAAGAGTTTTGAATGTCTTTGCTTTGGGGCTTTGGGACCCCTCTCCAGAACTGTGTTTCCTGGTCAGCCAACCATTTATTGCCGCCCTTGCGGTGCTCTTAGAGATCCCGCAGAAGGGTTCCGGTCCTATAGGTTCTCTTTCAGCTCCTGACCGGGCCAGGTGTTGATCACTGACTGTTGATCAGCCCTTTCGTTGCCCTCAAACCCCTGATGTCCTGGCACCCAACTCTACTCTATTTTGGTCCGTCAGGGACTCCAGTGCTCGAAGGCATTCCTGGACGGTTTTGGGATCTATGATGACAGCTTGCAGTGCTTGCAGCGCTGCTTGGCTGGCAGACAATATCAAGATTCGCCCTCCCCTCATATTCCGTCTCTTGATGAGCCAGGCACACCCGAGGATGGCATATACTTCAGCTTGGAACACAGTAGGATACACATCTAGGGATATACTAGTATCTCCTCTGACTCTCCCCCCATGTATTCCAGCTCCAACTCCTTTCTCGGTTTTTGAGCCATCTGTGAACCAGGCCAGCTTACCGCGATATTGGGTGTCAAGGTCCAGACAGTAGTTATTTTTATCTGGTATTCATTCTTTAATTTTTTTATTAAAATCAAAAACTGGTGTCATTTTGTCTGTGTCCATGCTTAATTCAGGGTCCTCCAAAATGTCCCAGAAGATTGCTGAGTGCCCGTCTTGTCCGCTATTAGATTTCTTGTATTTAGCCTATAGGCTCCACTTTAACCAACAAAGTAAGAGGGGGTAGGTTCAGAAGGGTTTCCATTGCGGCTGCTGTCGTGGTGGTGCTCAGGGCGCCCCAGTGACTCGCAATACCATACTTTTCATATATCTGTCGTAGATAAATATTATTCTTATTTTTCAACTTTTAAAGTCATTCGCGTAGGTAAATACAACTGTTCATTGGGCCCATAGAATTAAAATAATTTACTTGTTGGCGCATAAGCTTTTGAGGCTACCTCATGCCATAGGACCGATTTGGCTGAAAACCAGTCAGAAAACATGAAATTCCGTACTTTTCACATACTTCATCACCAGCATGATCAATTAAATTTTCACTTCCCTTCTAAAACTAATCCATTTAGGCTAACAATCAATACATAGAGGCTTCAGAATCCTCATACTAAATTTTGTGTCGATACATTTTGTATATCGCTAGTTATTAGGGTTTTTGAGTTGTCCCCCCCTCTTCCCTTCGGTCAATTTTGCTACAAATTACAAATTAATAAGTGCCGTCCTCATGGGTTTTGAATTTAAATATGAAATTTCATGCCGATGTTACGCCGAATTGACGAAATTGCCTAGTTCGTGAACTAGGCAAAATATTGCCTAATTCACGTACTAGGCAAATCTACTGCCTAATACACGTAATCGGTAGTAATCATGTTGCCTAGTTCACGAATTAGGCAACTACATACAGTCCTGTGAGTTTTGATTACTACGCAAATTACAGACTATACTGGTTTATATGAAGATGGCTGATGTAGTGAGAAGTGATTAATTCACAGGTTGTCAAAAAAAATGTAGTATGACCTCTCACAGATTTTTATTAGAAGTAGCTAGCCGGCTTTCGAGGTCAATGATGTGCGCTACGCGCGCTGATTATATTTCACATATTTTTTGTTTGTATCTATCAATTTTAATTCAAATTTTTAAGGTTAAACTACAGTATTTACCGTATTTTAGCTTAAAATATCTTTAAATACGTAATTTTTCACTTTGTGATCCTTTTTACTACTATCAATATAAATTTTTAATCCACTTTTCGAACTATAATAATTGATATATAGATCCCAATAATTCCCTATTTAGGGAATCACCCAAAAAGTGGAGGTTGCCTATTTCGCGAAAATTGCAACAAATTGCCTAATCCATGAATTCGGCAAAGAGGTTGCCGAATTCACGAATTCGGCAATTTTTTGCCTAGTTCACGAACTAGGCAATTTCGTCAATTTGGCGTAACTCCGATACATTCATTACATCGGGAGTTGTCGTGTTCACAGACGCACACACATACATACGGGATATTTTTTTTTTCATTTTTGGAATCAGGGGGTCGGAAAATATGAAATTCCTGTGAATACTCAACATCGAGTTTCTGACCGATTACATAACTTTCCCTATACTTTTTAGAGCTGGTGAAGTAAAAATGTTTCATTTACTTCTAAAATGGAACTGAGGAGCCAAAGGGCTGTTGGCGTAGCTAGATGGGCATGGCCCCCCCAGAAAAGTGGGATCTAATGTACCTTTAAAAAAATTATAATTAATAACGACAACTCCACCACAGACAAACATTACAGTCAAAACATTAGAAGGATATAGAAAGGTTCAGTTAGGATTCAAATTATGCTTTCTTAAAGTTTAGACTTCAACGAATGCTGCCAATCGGCGAAGTGTGAGAGTTTACCTAACAATGGTTGTTTTAAATTTGTGTTGATTATTCTGTCACAACATACTAATGTTTCACGTTTGGTACCTGGTTGTTATTAATTAAGTTATTGTTTTATAATCTCGGTCGTTTTGACTGGCAGCCGCCCCCAGACCCTTCCAGGTCCCCCCCAGCCCCTTCCAGGCCAATCCCAATCCCTTTCAGGCCCTCCCCAGAGAATAATGCTAGCTACTACAAAAAAAAAGGGCGTGAAGTGAGTCAGGTACAGTTGACAAAGTCCTGGAATTCTAAAGCTTGTCCCGTTTCCAGTAATTATAATTGTCTGTTCCGAAAAATCAGAATCGAAATCTTTTGGGACAATTAAACAGTCAATTAGCTGATAGTTTTTTTCGGCAGTAAAGTCAGATGCATTTTGAAGAAAACTTTACTGAAAACAAAAAGATTGAATTAAAGTCACAGACAAATACATTTTTGGAAAGAGCAGTTAAATACTTAACTTATGTTACTTATATGTTAATGAACACATCTACATTGATCCTTTTCAAAAATAATGTTTTCTTTTTATATATAAACTGATATGGTGTTTAGAAGCCAAACGTAACTGTTTAAGAACTGTATATGATACTCTTCCTAAAAATTTACCGAATGATAAAATTTAGGCATATTTTTAGGCATATATTAAGCAACAAGGGGTGTCGACTTATCCCGTCCTAGCAACAAGGGGTGTCGACTTATCCCGTCCTAGCAACAAGAGGTGTCGAGTTATCCCGAAAACAAAATTGAATTGTGCCTCTGAGACACCAGCGACTGACGGAGGGTTAAAGTGTATTTTTCAGATGTTGACTAAAACATGTCCCGGAAATAATTATGTTGTATCTGACAACTCTAGAGGCAGGATGTTTTTGTTTATACGACATTATTTATTTTACGAAAACATTCCTTTGCTAGCGGCTTCCTAAAAGTGGCGGATTACTGGACATGCCGCTCTCCATGAAGGTACTATCAATAGTGAGACCTGTTTAATTTGCTTCTCGTCGTATTTATTTGGTGTTTTTTACATTCCCAACTAAGAATAGGGGAGAATTTTCTTGGAATTGGCTTATGCAATGGGAAACTAGAAGTTTAGAAGAAAAATATAATCCTTTCCCACACAAGATATATATTTAGGGTGAGCGCATGATTTATCACGATCCTCACTCATTTTAAACAAAGTTTTACTAATTATTAAATATAAAAAATTGTAACTCATTAACTTATGAGCCAAACTAAAAATATGTTTCTGTGGAAACAAAAAAATATTTGTTTCCGTTCTGTCGGAGAAGCAATATTTTATTCTAAATTACAATTTTTATAACTGGTGAGCTTTTTGTTTATTTTACCTCCCAGATAAAATAAACTAAGGGTCTCGGCCGGTTATTGAACCCGCGATCTTGAGCTCAGTAAGCAAGCACGCATACCACTGAGCTACCCTTTCCACTATTTTTATAAATTCTACAATTTTTTATAAAGCAAAATAATATTATTAAGTAAATTGGTTGCATTGTTGATTATATTTATTGTGCTTTTTGAAAGGTTTGACGATGGTGTAACAACCGGAAGCGCTCATCCTAAATATACATTTTATGTGGGAAAGGACTACATTTTTCTTTTCCTAAGAATAGGGAAAGTTATGTGGTCGGTCAGAAATTCGATGCTGAGTTTTCAACGGAATTTTATGTTTTCAAACCTTCTGATCTTGAGCTCAGTAAGCAAGCACGCATACCACTGAGCTACCCTTTCCACTATTTTTATAAATTCTACAATTTTTTATAAAGCAAAATAATATTATTAAGTAAATTGGTTGCATTGTTGATTATATTTATTGTGCTTTTTGAAAGGTTTGACGATGGTGTAACAACCGGAAGCGCTCATCCTAAATATACATTTTATGTGGGAAAGGACTACATTTTTCTTTTCCTAAGAATATGGGAAGTTATGTGGTCGGTCAGAAATTCGATGCTGAGTTTTCAACAGAATTTTATGTTTTCAAACACTCTGATTCCAAAAATGAAAAAAAATCTGTGTAGGTCTATGAACAAGATAACTCCCGATGGAATACGTTACTATTATATAATATAAGTATATATAAGTTTACTTGTTTCCTGAACCTTATAAGGACTTCACCTATTGCTTTTCAGTCGAATTAGCCCTAAGGAAAGGGAATATTAGAGGGAGCTTAACACCAAAACTTCAGTAACTACCTTTGTAATGAATGTATTGGCACAAAATTTTATATGTAAATTCAAAATCATAATGACGACAGTTAAATTTCAGTTGAATCAGCCGAAGGGAAGGGTGGGATCTGAGGAGCCCCTGTGTAAGTCAACTATTTTAGCCCAACATTCGATTGGTTTTGGAGGGAGAGCGAAAACTTAATTGATAAATTTGTGCTGGGGAAGTACATAACCGGTGATTCGCCTGTAGTATAGTAGATATATAATTAAGTATTACTGCATATTCCTCATTTTATATTATCTAATTATTTTCTTATTTTTTAATTTTTCAGCCGTAGACGAACCAAGAGAAAGGTGAGTTTTTGAATTTCCATAAAAAATTATTAAACAGATAAAACAAACTTTTTTTTTTTTTTTAATATTGTCTATTCTACAAAAAATGCATAAATTGATTATTAATATTGTTTTTCATTTTTTAAAAATTCTTTTATATTTTAAACATTTCTTCCGGCACCTAAGACTTCCACCAGTAATTCTGTAGTTGATAGCTTATATAGGTTGAAAACTCATTTCCAACAGAATTGAGTGTGCGGTTGAAACCCCGAAATATACACTGCTTTAGTTTTTTTCTTTAATATAAACAATTTTGTGTTATTTGATAGCTTTGAAGCTATTAAATTGTATACATGTGTTATTCGATAGCTTTGAAGTTATCAAATAACACAAAATGGTTTCTTATTAAAAATAAAATACAATAATACAGAGAAGTGTGACCAGGTCACACACTGAAGGGTTCCGTAGGTGAACATTGCGTTTATGTAATCATTAATACACATCTGATAACTATACCGCTCTGAAATATAGTTTTTACATTAATCTAGGACAATTCGACGATTTCCTGGTTTCGAATCTTGTTTACTACAGGTAATTGACTGGATAGTGAAAGAAACGATTAGCACCACAGTATATGTCGAATAACTCTGCACATCACAGCTAGTATGTGTCGAACAACTCTGGGCACCGCAGCTAGTATGCACTGAGCAAAGCAGGGCTCACAGCACAGCTAGTATGTGACGAACAAGAATGGGCCCCTGTGCTAGTATGTGTCGAACAACCCTGGATACCACTGCTAGTTTATGCGGAACAACTGTGGCACCATAGATAGTATGTGCCGAGCAGCGCTGGGCACCACAGCTAGTATGTGTCGAGCTACGCTGGGAACCACAGCTAGTATGTGTCGAGCAATGGTGGGTCCATAGCTAGTAGATATGTGCCGAGAAACTTAGGGAACGTAGCCCAGCTAATATGTATGTGCCGAGCAGCGTTCCCCCCCATCCCCGAGTTATTATGTGCCGAGCAACGGTGAACCCTTCAGCTTACAACGCTGGGCACCACAGCGAGTATGTATCGAGCAACGCTGGGCACCACAGCTAGTATGTATCGAGCAATGGTGGGTCCATAGCTAGTAGATATGTGCCGAGAAACTTAGGGAACGTAGCCCAGCTAATATGTATGTGCCGAGCAGCGTTCCTCCCCATCCCCGAGTTATTATGTGCCGAGCAACGGTAAACCCTTCAGCTTACAACGCTGGGCACCACAGCTAGTATGTATCGAGCAACGGTGGGTCCATAGCTAGTAGATATGTGCCGAGAAACTTAGGGAAAGTAGCCCAGCTAATATGTATGTGCCGAGCAACGTTCCCCCCCATCCCGAGTTATTAAGTACCGAGCAACGGTGAACCCTTCAGCTCACAACGCTGGGCACCACAGCTAGTATGTATCGAGCAACGCTGGGCACCACAGCTAGTATGTATCGAGCAATGGTGGGTCCATAGCTAGTAGATATGTGCCGAGAAACTTAGGGAACGTAGCCCAGCTAATATGTATGTGCCGAGCAGCGTTCCTCCCCATCCCCGAGTTATTATGTGCCGAGCAACGGTAAACGCTTCAGCTTACAACGCTGGGCACCACAGCTAGTATGTATCGAGCAACGGTGGGTCCATAGCTAGTAGATATGTGCCGAGAAACTTAGGGAAAGTAGCCCAGCTAATATGTATGTGCCGAGCAACGGTAAACCCTTCAGCTTGCAACGCTGGGCACCACAGCTAGTATGTATCGAGCAACGGTGGGCAACATAGCTAGTATATACCTCGTCTGAAGCAACAGCATGCAGAGAAAATGAAAAATGAATATTTTTATATTCGTTAGTTAAGTATAGTAACATTTATATATACGCACTTTTGGAGCATGGATAGAACATATACGTCCGTCCATAGCTGCTGATGGTTTAATAAATACACTAAATAAAAAAAAGAGAAAAACTATATGGAAGTTAATAATAATAAATTTATGTTCTAAATTTGTTTAAAATATCTATAAACCTCACATTGCGCACACTGAGTCTGTCATTTTATTTTATTTTAGACAAATAGACGGGATAGCTCCTACCTTTTCAAAAAAACCGACCATCAGACAAGAAGAAGATGGAAAGAGACTGTTATTTGAATGTAGAATTCAAGCTGATCCAAGACCCACCGTTGTGTGGTTACATAGTGGGGTAGAAGTGAAAAACGACACAAGACACAAGGTAAGTTCATACGTTGACCTAACATTTCTTATTTTTAATTTATGACGCCTACTAATATTGTTTGTGCCCAGTATTGGACCCCGGAAAATGATTTTGCATTTTATAGTAATTTTCAAAGATTTCCCTCATTTTTTACGTATTTTTCACCATCATTATCAGAATCAAACAGGGCCGGGAGCGATCATAGAGGCGAACTAGGCGGCCGCCTGGGGGCAGCAAAATCTGGGAGTGGCACTGCAACAAACGATTTCAGAAATTAGTAATGAAGAGGTATCAGTTCCACAATATATTTTATTTATACCACTTGTTTCAGCTATTTGCCATCCTCAGATAGTGTATCTAAACATATATAAACCAAAAAATATTTTTTAAAAAATCCCTAGAATTCTCGAACTGTTACTACGAAGTCAATAATTAATAATAAATAAGTTAAGTAAGATAACTGATAAAATGTTAAATGGTATCAAAATAAACATAGAAAATACGATACAAATTAGAATGAAAATATTATACGTAAAAATTACATCAAAATAGAGAATGGGTTAAATAAATTATAGTTGCATCCCGGGTCGAGTTGGATGTTGACTGATTGGCAGCAAAGCAGAATTACCTCCCACTCCCCAAAACAAAATTCAGGAAGGAGGGGGTATCGCATTGTGTCAAACATAGGTCGCATTGTGTCAAACGTAGGTCTCGTTTTGTTTTTAGGATTTTTTTTTTTTTTTCAAGTTTTTCGAACCAGTCTAATGTGGGGTCCTTATCTGCAAAATGTAAAAATTCGACATTTTTGTCGGCCAAAAAACTTTGACCTGCGGCTATCAGGGGGTCCATGAATTTGGAAACTCTACTAAAGCTGGGCAAATGTTTCCCTATTCTAATAGACATTTTTCTGGTCCTGACTGGCCAACATAGGTCATTCGGTAGACCCCACTCCTGTCTGGAAACTCGACTCTGTCTTTCGAAAGATCTTGAATTAACTACGAATGCGAAGCGAACTATTTTGTTGGACTGATACCTCTGTATTACTTATTTAACAAGGAGTCCACTACATCCGGCTACCAATCAATAATTAAAGACGATTTTATATATATTTTTTAAATGCACTTAAATTTTTATTTATTATAAGTATGAAGCAGGAGGAAAGTTTCTAATTATTTTACATGTAATTGCTTATGATGATTGAGATAAACTATTTAACAAATAAATAGATTTAAAAATACATAGTTATCGTAATTAGCTAATCATGTATCGTTCATATTTGCCAGTGAGCTAAAATCGGGTAGGTTTCGTTTGTTCGGTCAAGACAGTGTTTTCACCCGTTACCAGAGGCATAGCCAAGGGAGGGGGGGCAGGGGGGACGCTTACCTCCCCCCCCCCCCCCCCTGGCCAGAGCAAAAAACCAAGATAAAAATTAAATAAACTAAAAAATAGTTTTTATTAAAAATGGATTGCTTGCAAGTTACCAATAGGATCTTCAAATTTCCCGTGCGTCTGATTTTTAAATCAGCAATCAGTTGTTACATAAATGTACATGTACAAAACAAGTCATATTACATTTATTTAAATATACATGAATTCGATCATTTCATTTCCTCACTCAAAATCGTCATTTATGTTATACTTTATACTCTTAAAGCTGATTTTACATGCGCAGTAAAAATGCAAAGCGCAGCAGCAGCAAATGCACGCTATTGAATGTGAGTCATTTAATTCTAAAAGCACAGAAACCCCTGCGTGCATTTGCTGCTGCTGTGCTTTGCATTTTTGCTGCTCATGTAAAGTCAACTTAAGTATTACAGTCAGTGGTTACCTCAGGGGGAGCTTCTAGAGGTCCGAGTCACCCAAATTAATAACATAAAGTCTGCAACGCTAACCAAGGAAACAGCGGGCTGTGCCCCCGGAAGTCTACACCCCCACCCTCTTAGCCTAACTTAGCCCCCCCCCCCCCCCCCCCCCTACCCCCTGCTCAAAATCCTGGCTACGCCCCTGCCCGATACCGCATGGGAACAAGGCTGAGCTGTCGATTACATAACATTCCCTATACGACACTTCAATTGACTGTCAGTGGAGCGCAGCAAATAATAGTTAATCTAAATAAATCACTGTAAATGATTTTGTAATAATATTGAGTCTCATGCAATGGTATTGTATTTCAAATGAGGGAGTTCGTTTTTTTGGTGGTGGGAGGGGGGCACACTGATCCTTCGCCTATGGCGCCAAGTTTTTTTAAGCCGGCCCTAATTAAACATCCTTTAAAAAGACACATCATATCGTTATAGAATGTCATTAAATTTTCCAGCGTGTTTCTTGAAAAATCCAATAGAACATCATAGAAACCATCGAAAAATCTAAAATCTACATAAAGTTTCCAGAAAAGTCCAGTAACTCATCCACAATTTGAATAGAACTTTCTAGAAACTCATAGAAAGGTATCGAACTTTCTAGAAAACCCATTAGAAATTTCTAGAATAAACAATGATCACAAAATACATTTTTAAAAACTGGTAGAAGGAACTTTTTCCAATTTATCGCTGTTTAATTTTTTTGATCGAACGGGTCCCCCTGAGCTGGGGCTCCTGAGACGGCTGCCTCACTTGCCTCAGCGATAAATAGGCACTGATATACATAAAAATCTGTTTTATATACATACCTATATTATATGTACGATGGCGTATGCCGAAACTAGTATATAATGGATATATATACATATATGTCGACTTAACTATGTTTTTTGGGCTTGCGCAAGTAATTTTAAGACAAGAAGAAAATGAAACGAGGTTATTTGAGAAATTATTTCAAAGTGAACAATTAAAAAAAAAAAAACATTTCCCTATTTCTTTCCGTTTTGTTATAGAAACATGAGGAACTGTTCAGTTGACTGGCCGTCAAATATTTAAATAATCCGAAAATTTAAATAATTATTTCAATTTCAGTTGAAGGTGGAAAATGATGGACATTCATATTTTGCAACCCTAGAAATCGAAAATGTAACAGTTGAAGATGCAGGGAAGTACAAAGTTTTGGCGAAAAACGAACTGGGTGAAAGCACGGCTACAATCAGTCTAAATTTTGACAGTGAGTACTCGTTTTTTTTTGTTTTTTTTTTAGTTTATTATTTTTTATTTACTAACGCTTTTACGAAATACTAATGAGATATTAATAAAATGCAGTTGTAAAAACAACAATCACTAATCAGGAAATAGATAATTTAGTCAGCGGTATTTTTTAAAATACACATCAAATCATCAAATTTTCTAAAGAAGAAAACGATGGTTATACATTATATACACAATTTGTCAGTTCTCAAATTATAAACATATACAGGGATACTAAAAACAAAGAACTTTTGTATTGTTCAATTCCATACAAATATTTATAGCATAAAGTTTAAAAGTTCACTTCAAAAAGTTAGACGAGTTCTTTGCTTTTATTTATTTTATTAGCTTTCCACTATACCGACACACATAGGCGCAGATTCCATGGGCGCAGTGGGGGCCATCGCCATCGCTCCCACAACCATGAGGTCATGAGGGCAGGAGTATCGTTTCGCCCACACAATAATCTTCTGAAAATTTATATAAAAATTAAAAAAATAATAATTGAAAAGGAAAAAAATAATTGAGACCAAAAGGAAGGACTCTAATCTCCGATATGGTATAATAAATAATTATAAAACAATTTATTATTATAATCGGTTGTAGGAAAAAACGTATGTGCAACACGTTTGAATGTGGGCAAAAATAAGCCCTCACCATTTTTTCCTCGTGCGATATAAGTCCCTTATCCACACTAGTAAAATATACTATTAATTTCTTCTTATGGTAATTATTATTATGTAGTATTATTTTTTTTTTTTAAACGGCGAGATTTTTTTATTTGTGGGAGAAAGGGTGTGATCATGGGTAGTGGAGAGGGGGGGGGTGCGATTGAGGTCACCCCCACAACAAAAATTATCTTTCAATGCTTATACCGACACAGATTGCTATATAAAAATGGGTTTATCAGACATATACAAGGTAATTGAGATAAGAAGAGCAATTAACTTTTGAATGAGTTGGGATAAAATCAAATTACTTTCTGTTTCTTGAGGGCGCCGGTAGCTCAGTGGAATGCGTGCTTGTCTTAGCTCAAGAACGTGGGTTCGTAACTCGACCGAGGCCTTTAGTTTATTTTATCTGGGAGGTAAAATAAACTTAAGCACGCCGTCCTTCGAATAGGACGTTAAGCTATGGTCCCGAGCCAGTACGATGTCAGGTACTCGTTAAAGACCCCTGCCCTAAGTGAATAAAAATTTAGGGTAGGCAAAATTTAGGACTCCCAGAGTAGAGTCGAGCTCATGTCCACGAGAGTGACGAAAGAGCTCTCTGGTTGTTTATACTCCCTTACTAGAGTGTCTCTCTCCCTTCCATGAACAACCTGACACCCATGCCCTGAGTAATAAATTCAGAACTCATCCCTGATGCTCCCTGTCGTCTGTGGGGACGTCAGCCCAGTTCTGACAGCCATACCCTGGGTAATAAATTCTGAACTCATCCCATTGTCCTTGGCGACACCAGCCTTCTTCTATGTTATGACAAACTTCCGGTTCATTGTGATTGTAATTTTACATCTCCAGTAGTAGGTATAAGGGATGTTGTGTAATCATTCATAAATCAATCAATTGTCAATGGAATTTCATTTCCTAAATACCAAATATGAAATATCTGCCTGTGATAACTCGATAGAACGAATGTATCAACATGAATTTTTATATGTGAATCCAGAACCCTCTAACGACGGCATCTATTGTTTTTCAGCCAAATTAACCAAAGGGAAGGGGGGGATTAGAGGAGAGGTTTAACATAAAAACGCTAATAACTTTCGTTGTAATGAATGTAACGACACGAAATTTCATATGTGAATTCAAAACAACATAAGTGCGACACTTATTAATTTTCAGCGGAATCGACAAAAGGAAAGGGGGGATCAGAGGGGGGCTCAACTCAAAAACACCAATAACTGCCGGTGTAGTAAGGCATTGACTTGAAATTTCATATTTAAAGTCAAATCCCAATGTGGACATAACCTGTCAAACAGTGTTATCGGCTGAAGGGAAGGGGATCAATTCATAAACCCTAATAACTGCCGAAGTGATGAATGTATCGACACAAAATGTAGTATGAGGATTTAGGAGCTCCTTTGTAAGTCATCTGTTGAATATTAGCGCAAACGGTAGACTGATTGTGGAGGGAGAGCGAAAAGTTAACTGATCAATTTGTTCTGAGGAAGTACATTGCCGGTGATTTACCGACGAATCTTTGTGATTGGTCCATTCACCGACGAATCACAAAATTCAGCGCTCTGATGCCGTAGTTTATGAATCCACCGCCAGTGAGCAGTCATGTTGAAGCCCGGCACTTAATATTTGTTGATGTTGAACGGCTCTAGCTAACACGGGCTTCCACATTTTGGCAGTCTTCTTTGCGCAGGATCTGATGCCGACACTCACTCGAGTACTTGACCATGACTGACTTTTTGGTCCAGTTGTGCTTGACATCCATCGGGTATTGAGCCAGTCGAGTGACACCTATTTCTTATTTATCTAATAGTAGTTGTGACAAAATATAAATTTTAAGAAAATATTAATTAAAAAAAAATAAAAAATAAATTCCGGGGAATCACTATTGGTATTTCCCAGAATGAATTAATCAAATAACTTTTTGCTCCCCCTCTAAAACCAGACGACAGTTTGCGCTAATATTCAACATTTGACTTACATAGGTGCTCCTAAATCCTCATACTAAATTCTATGTCAATAAATTAATTACATCGGCAGTTATTAGGTTCTTTTAAAGTTACCCCACTCCCCTAAACCCCTTCTTCCCTTCAGCCGATATCGCTGAAATTAGACAGGTAATGTCCAATACTCACATTACGAAATTTTAAGAAAATATTAATTTGAATAAATAAAATGTGAATTTAAAAAAAATGTCGGTGGATCACTACTGGTACAGGATGATATTCCACTCTTTCGTCTGAATTTAACAAGACGAAGATGTTTTGAAATCCTAATTATAGTCGGATAGACACAATACATACATCTTAATAAAGAAATTTAACTTAACCATAAAAACATTCTTGAGAATGAATAAAAATACACACCATGCTTTTCTGAAAAAAAAAAAAAATTAAGTATTTTCCTCATTACAAATCTATCCAAACAACTGAGTTTTGTCAATATCTGGGCTCTTCTCGCATTTTAATTTAGTATTTTTGCCACATAACCTTTGTTACATCACTGTTCCCTTAAATCTAATCCCACAGTAGAGTCGGGCTCATGTCCACCAGAGTGACGAAAGAGCGCTCTGGTAGTAGGCGATATGACCTCGTAGTTAAAGCCCGGGCATGAGTCATAAAACCTAACCTAACCCTTAAATCTAAAACATACTTTTATTGTTTGTTTTGCGGGGTAAAGAGAAAAACATTAATTTATACACTGAAATTAAGAATGGACAATGGTTCAGTCACGGTCCAGCAGTGGCGGCAGACCAATTTGGAAAGGAGAGCAGAAGGTGAGAGTACCTGAGGGTAAAAACTGGTCATCACCGGCATCCCTAAATATTTTTGTTAGATTATAGTAGCAAGTCTCTTGGCCAGGGCCACCTCATTCTTCGGGGGGATTATCTGGATGGAAATGGGGTGACAAGGGTCGAGCAACTGGAATGACATAGGAAGAAAGATTAGGGTGGAATTTGGAGAAGCGGGACTTGATGAAGTCAATAACAAAAGGTATTTCTAAGTCATTATGGAGGGTAAGGTTGGACACATAGAAGGGAGCATCGACAATTGTTCTCAGGACTTTGGATTGAAAAGACTGGATACATTTGATATTAGATGGCTTAAATAATATATACAAGCAAATTTGCTAAAAGAGTAAAATATGGTATTGTCAAAATTTCAAGAGGGGAGAAATCACCCAGTGGTGACACTCCCTAGGCACTGAGTTTCACTCATTTATAACTCACTGTCACTGCTGCTACTAAGGAGGTCTCTAGGCCATTGGCGATTAAGGCATCGTCAGGGAGGAAAATAACTTTTCGACCTGGATTTAGCTACTTCGGTGTCGTATTTATTGTTTGTTTTACGGGGTAAAGAGAAAAAAATTAATGTATACATTGAAATGAAGAATGGACAATGGTTCTTCACTTTATATTCGTTATATTGTTCTGAAAAATTATGAAAAATGTCAAAATGTCTGGGTTTACATTTATCGTAAATTAAATTAAAATGTGTATCAATATTGCAGTATAAAATGTAAGTTATAAAATACTTTTTTTTTTTTTAAATGATTATGAAAAACTGACGACCAACATGAAAATGACTCAAATATTGAGTTTCATTCACACTTTAACATTCAGAATACTTTCCATTCACACTAGGGTGGTCGTAAAAAGTATAAAGTTCGATTTTTCAAAGTCCCCATACAAATTCTTGGGTAGTTTGACGAAAAATTTTTTAATATGAAATTCGTTTTCAGCGACCCCGAAAACCCATAATCCATGTATTTTTATATTAAAAATACTAAGACCTACACTTAAAAATATGTAAATGTTCAAAAACCCCATTTAAAACACGTGTTAAACTTTGACCGCCCACAGGGCCAGGTTAATTCATTCAAAAAAAACTGAAAAAATTCACATTTTTTTTCGTCAAACTACACAAGAATTTGGATGGGGACTTTGAAAAATCGAACTTTTTACTTTTTACGACCACCCTAGTGCACACACTTCAATAAAATAAAATGACTAACCTTCGCTACTATATAAGATAGTTATTATTTTTTAAAACATATTCAGATCACTAATTATGTTATAACTGTAGTTGGGAATTAACGCCTCATTATTATTTCTTTAATGATTATTTTATTTTTTATGAAACTATATTGACTTTTTTTTTCTTTTTTTATTAATCTTTAGCATATTTCTTCTGTTTTAGTTTAGCTTATGGCATAATCGACTGGCTTTTCTACTTTTATTTCAATTATATCACGTCTTTATTAAATTATATTCAGTTAAAATAGTCAAATATTTACAAAAATTTCATAAAAAATGGGAATTAGATTTGCTTAAAAATATTTATTTTACATCAGAAACACTTCTTTAACAACTATAATAATATGTTTTATTGACATTTGTTTTTGACAATCAATGGTTTAAAAAAATATATATCTTGGGTTTTTTTTAAATTCAGATTGACTCCTTGGGCAAAATTATGAACTTGGCAGTTTTTATTTTTTCTTTCTCTTCCATTAGATTCTGTTAAAAATTTTGAATTCGATTTTATGTCGTATTTTAGGCCTTATTTTATACTATTTGTTCACTATTAGTCGGGGAATAAAATAAGTCTAATTTTAGATGTTTAGGATCTATGTGTGAGTCTAAAACACAGAATTATGGTAAGGTTTTAATAATTTAGTTAAATTCACCAATACTTAAGGCGTTGTATTTGGTATCAACTTATTCATTGTAAATCTAGAAGTATTATTAAGCCCGATTTCAGAAGTCTAGGACGTGTAGAAGCAACGCCACTTACAAGAAGGATCGGAAAATACCGTAACTCTCCGGTTATTTATTTGAATATTTTCTCTCCTGTATGTCTGAAAGTACCTTACACCTATAAAAATGTTTCAGTATTTTTTAAAAATGGGTTGAATTTTTTTTTTCTCAAGAACAAAAAAGAGGGGAAGGCACTTAATAATTAATTTCTCCAATTAGTGTCAATTTTTGTAGTAAAAAAAAAAATGAACATCTTATAAGTTTTTTTTTTTTTTTACCTCTCAGATAAAAACCTAAAGGCCTCGTCCGAGTTTCGAACCCGCGATCTTGAGCTAACGGCGCCCTAAACATTTTTGTTAATAACGGAAATATTCGAAACATGTATTTAGATAATAATAATAATAATATAATATATTAAAAAGAAACATAGGAGAAAAAAATTAAAAATACAAAATTAATAAGATTAAAAAAAAAAATGTTTACTAGTTTTTGAGTTGCATATGTGGGATTTCAAAATTGGCTGCTTCTAAATTCGTGTGCTGCTTTTTTTTATTTTTATTTTGTTAACATGTTAACATTAAATGTTCCTAATATTTTTTTTTTTTTACCGATTTAATTCTTGAAGCGAAAGAACATTTTTTTGGAAGATGAAACAAGTACAACGGTTTGTGTTTTTTTTTTTTTTGGTTTTTTAAAGATATATATATATATATATATATGAATATTTTATTGAAGATATGTAGAATAGGTAGAGAGATGTTTGAAATTAGGTGATGAAGCTCCGATTCCTGAGAATGGGATCAAACCAACGTTCACCGAGAGACCTGTGATTCGACAGACGGCGCCCGGATCAGACATCACCATCGAGTGTCGTCTCGTCGGAGATCCCAAACCATCCATTCTTTGGTAATAGTTTTTTTATTCTTAAAAAAAAAATTATATGGTGTTCAAAAAGTTCGGAAAATCGAGTTCTAATCATAGGATTTTGAAAGAGAGCTCTTTGGAAAGCTAATGACCTAACTTTTATTTTATTTTTTATTTTTATATGTATATAAATAATACAATTACAATTATTATTCTTTATTTATTTTGAGTATTTACAATGGGTATTATGACCATAAGTAAATTTAATGATACAATTGGAAAAAAATATATATAATTTTAATTTTTTTATTGGCCTTATGTACGATGCATATTAGCTATGTCACTAAAATGGTTTTATCTAGTTACTAGCAGTAATACCCGGCGTTGTCCGGGGAACTTTGACTTTTCTCCTAATATCTCTCGTTCGAATCCATTTCAATTCTTCGAAAGTACATTCATGATGTTATAATTTTCAATTATTCATACGGAATAACGCTTATAGTCCTTCAACGGCAGACATCCCAGCTAGTAAGTTTTTAGGACCCCTGGGCACCATGGCTAGTAAGCGCCATTCAACGGCGGAAACCACAGCTAGTGAATACTTAGCATCAGTGGACGTCCTAGCCAGTGCGTACTTGAGAACGCTTGTGACCACCAGGTTGATTAAAACATGTACTTCAACCATCCTGGAGCTAAACATAATTTATTCAAAAAGATTTCTCAATAATCGTTGCAATGGTTTTCGAGTTACAAAGATTGCGTGGGTGGATGCTGGGATGGACCAGATATTGAGGTACTAATACGCCTATAACCTTATACTCCCGGACGTGATTCGAACGCGCAAGCCATGGTGAGACCATGCGACCAAAGCCCTACGTTCTAGCCCTCTCGGCTCTCCCCCAATACTCCCGGACGTGATTCGAACCCGCAAACCATGGTGAGACCATGCGACCAAAGCCCTACGTTCTAGCCCTCTCGGCTCTCCCCCAATACTCCCGGACGTGATTCGAACCCGCAAACCATGGTGAGACTATGCGACCAAAGCCCTACGTTCTAGCCCTCCCGGCTCTCCCCCAAATCAAATCAGAGGCTGACAAGGCAAGACTGACTCCTTGAAACTGGGATGTGAGGGAAGGGCTGCTTTGCCATCTAGTGGCTGGTTTCTGAACTAGATATAACACGTCCTTAGAAGTTTTTTTTTAATTTTTTTTTACTTTATGTTCGATGGATATTAGCCATTACTCTTATACTCCCGGACGTGATTCGAACCCGCAAACCATGGTGAGACCATGCGATCAAAGCCCTACGTTCTAGCCCTCTTGGCTCTCCCCCAATACTCCCGGACGTGATTCGAACCCGCAAACCATGGTGAGACCATGCGACCAAAGCCCTACGTTCTAGCCCTCTCGGTTCTCCCCCAATACTCCCGGACGTGATTCGAACCCGCAAACCATGGTGAGACCATGGGACCAAAGCCCTACGTTCTAGCTCTCTCGGCTCTCCCCCAATACTCCCGGACGTGATTCGAACCCGCAAACCATGGTGAGACCATGCGACCAAAGCCCTACGTTCTAGCCCTCTCGGCTCTCCCCCAAATCAAATCAGAGGCTGACAAGGCAAGACTGGCTTCTTGAAGCTGGGATGGGGGGGCAGGGCTGCTCTGCCATCTGGTGGCTAGTCTCTGAACTAGATATAACACGTCCTTAGAAGTTTTTTTTTACTTTATGTTCGATGCATTATAGCCATTACTCTTATACTCCCGGACGTGATTCGAACCCGCAAACCATGGTGAGACCATGCGACCAAAGCCCTACGCTCTAGCCCTCACGGCCACCATGGCGCTCCGACCACATAACTCAGAGGCTGACAAGGCAAGACTGACTCCTTGAAGCTGGGATGTGAGGGAAGGGCTGCTCTGCCATCTAGTGGCTAGTTTCTGAACTAGATATAACACGTCCTTATACGTTTTTTTTTCTTTTTTTGCTTTATGTTCGATGCATACTAGCCATTACTCTTATACTCCCGGACGTGATTCGAACGCGCAAGCCATGGTGAGACCCATGCGATCAAAGCCCTACGTTCTAGCCCTCTTGGCTCTCCCCCAATACTCCCGGACGTGATTCGAACCCGCAAACCATGGTGAGACCATGCGACCAAAGCCCTACGTTCTAGCCCTCTCGGTTCTCCCCCAATACTCCCGGACGTGATTCGAACCCGCAAACCATGGTGAGACCATGGGACCAAAGCCCTACGTTCTAGCTCTCTCGGCTCTCCCCCAATACTCCCGGACGTGATTCGAACCCGCAAACCATGGTGAGACCATGCGACCAAAGCCCTACGTTCTAGCCCTCTCGGCTCTCCCCCAATACTCCCGGACGTGATTCGAACCCGCAAACCATGGTGAGACCATGCGACCAAAGCCCTACGTTCTAGCCCTCTCGGCTCTCCCCCAAATCAAATCAGAGGCTGACAAGGCAAGACTGGCTTCTTGAAGCTGGGATGGGGGGGCAGGGCTGCTCTGCCATCTGGTGGCTAGTCTCTGAACTAGATATAACACGTCCTTAGAAGTTTTTTTTTACTTTATGTTCGATGCATTATAGCCATTACTCTTATACTCCCGGACGTGATTCGAACCCGCAAACCATGGTGAGACCATGCGACCAAAGCCCTACGCTCTAGCCCTCACGGCCACCATGGCGCTCCGACCACATAACTCAGAGGCTGACAAGGCAAGACTGACTCCTTGAAGCTGGGATGTGAGGGAAGGGCTGCTCTGCCATCTAGTGGCTAGTTTCTGAACTAGATATAACACGTCCTTATACGTTTTTTTTTCTGTTTTTGCTTTATGTTCGATGCATACTAGCCATTACTCTTATACTCCCGGACGTGATTCGAACGCGCAAGCCATGGTGAGACCCATGCGACCAAAGCCCTACGTTCTAGCCCTCTCGGCTCTCCCCCAATACTCCCGGACGTGATTCGAACCCGCAAACCATGGTGAGACTATGCGACCAAAGCCCTACGTTCTAGCCCTCTCGGCTCACTCCAATACTCCCGGACGTGATTCGAACCCGCAAACCATGGTGAGACCATGCGACCAAAGCCCTACGCTCTAGCCCTCACGGCCACCATGGCTCTCCGACTACATAACTCAGAGGCTGACAAGGCAAGACTGACTCCTTGAAACTGGGATGTGAGGGAAGGGCTGCTCTGCCATCTAGTGGCTAGTTTCTGAACTAGATATAACACGTCCTTATAAGTTTTTTTTTTCTTTTTTTGCATTATGTTCGATGCATACTAGCCATTGCTCTTATACTCCCGGACGTGATTCGAACCCGCAAACCATGGTGAGACCATGCGACCAAAGCCCTACGTTCTAGCCCTCTCGGCTCTCCCCCAATACTCCCGGACGTGATTCGAACCCGCAAACCATGGTGAGACCATGCGACCAAAGCCCTACGTTCTAGCCCTCTCGGCTCTCCCCCAATACTCCCGGACGTGATTCGAACCCGCAAACCATGGTGAGACCATGCGACCAAAGCCCTACGTTCTAGCTCTCTCGGCTCTCCCTCAATACTCCCGGACGTGATTCGAACCCGCAAACCATGGTGAGACCATGCGACCAAAGCCCTACGTTCTAGCCCTCTCGGCTCTCCCCCAATACTCCCGGATGTGATTCGAACCCGCAAACCATGGTGAGACCATGCGACCAAAGCCCTACGTTCTAGCCCTCTCGTCTCTCCCCCAAATCAAATCAGAGGCTGACAAGGCAAGACTGGCTTCTTGAAGCTGGGATGGGGGGGGAAGGGCTGCTCTGCCATCTGGTGGCTAGTCTCTGAACTGGATATAACACGTCCTTAGAAGTTTTTTTTTATTTCTTTTTACTTTATGTTCGATGCATATTAGCCATTACTCTTATACTCCAGGACGTGATTCGAACCCGCAAACCATGGTGAGACCATGCGACCAAAGCCCTACGCTCTAGCCCTCACGGCCACCATGGCGCTCCGACTACATAACTCAGAGGCTGACAAGGCAAGACTGACTCCTTGAAGCTGGGATGTGAGGGAAGGGCTGCTCTGCCATCTAGTGGCTAGTTTTTGAGCTAGATATAACACGTCCTTAGAAGTTTTTTAAAATTTTTTTTTACTCTATGTTCGATGCATATTAGCCATTACTCTAATACTCCCGGACGTGATTCGAACCCGCAAACCATGGTGAGACCATGCGACCAAAGCCCTAAGTTCTAGCCCTCTCGGCTCACCCCAATACTCCCGGACGTGATTCGAACCCGCAAACCATGGTGAGACCATTCGACCAGAGCCCTACGCTCTAGCCCTCTCGGCTCTCCCCCAATACTCCCGGACGTGATTCGAACCCGCAAACCATGGTGAGACCATGCGACCAAAGCCCTACGTTCTAGCCCTCTCGGCTCTCCCCCAAATCAAATCAGAGGCTGACA
This sequence comes from Aradus depressus, assembly GCA_963662175.1. Lineage (NCBI taxonomy): Eukaryota > Metazoa > Arthropoda > Insecta > Hemiptera > Aradidae > Aradus > Aradus depressus. The sequence continues at coordinate 36,545,871 of OY759218.1, forward strand.
AGGCAAGACTGGCTTCTTGAAGCTGGGATGGGGGGGCAGGGCTGCTCTGCCATCTGGTGGCTAGTCTCTGAACTAGATATAACACGTCCTTAGAAGTTTTTTTTTACTTTATGTTCGATGCATTATAGCCATTACTCTTATACTCCCGGACGTGATTCGAACCCGCAAACCATGGTGAGACCATGCGACCAAAGCCCTACGCTCTAGCCCTCACGGCCACCATGGCGCTCCGACCACATAACTCAGAGGCTGACAAGGCAAGACTGACTCCTTGAAGCTGGGATGTGAGGGAAGGGCTGCTCTGCCATCTAGTGGCTAGTTTCTGAACTAGATATAACACGTCCTTATAAGTTTTTTTTTTCTTTTTTTGCTTTATGTTCGATGCATACTAGCCATTACTCTTATACTCCCGGACGTGATTCGAACGCGCAAACCATGATGAGACCATGCGACCAAAGCCCTACGTTCTAGCCCTCTCGGCTCTCCCCCTATACTCCCGGACGTGATTCGAACCCAAAAACCATGGTGAGACCATGCGACCAAAGCCCTACGTTCTAGTCCTCTCGGCTCTCCCCAATACTCCCGGACGTGATTCGAACCCGCAAACCATGGTGAGACCATGCGACCAAAGCCCTACGCTCTAGCCCTCACGGCTACCATGGCGCTCCGACTACATAACTCAGAGGCTGACAAGGCAAGACTGACTCCTTGAAGCTAGGATGTGAGGGAAGGGCTGCTCTGCCATCTAGTGGCTAGTTTCTGAACTAGATATAACACGTCCTTATAAGTTTTTTTTTTCTTTTTCTGCTTTATGTTCGATGCATACTAGCCATAACTCTTATACTCCCGGACGTGATTCGAACGCGCGAACCATGGTGAGACCATGCGAGCAAAGCCCTACGTTCTAGCTCTCTCGGCTCTCCCCCAATACACCCGGACGTGATTCGAACCCGCAAACCATGGTGAGACCATGCGACCAAAGCAGTACGTTCTAGCCCTCTCGGCTCTCCCCTAAATCAAATCAGAGGCTGAGAAGGCAAGACTGGCTTCTTGAAGCTGGGATGGGGGGAAGGGCTGCTCTGCCATCTGGTGGCTAGTCTCTGAACTAGATATAACACGTCCTTAGAAGTTTTTTTTTATTTTTTTTTACTTTATGTTCGATGCATATTAGCCATTACTCTTATACTCCCGGACGTGATTCGAACGCGCAAACCATGGTGAGACCAAGCGACCAAAACCCTACGTTCTAGCCCTCTCGGCTCTCCCCCAATACTCCCGGACGTGATTCGAACCCGCAAACCATGGCGAGACCATGCGACCAAAGCCCTACGTTCTAGCCCTCTCGGCTCTCCCCCAATACTCCCGGACGTGATTCGAACCCGCAAAACATGGTAAGACCATGCGACCAAAGCCCTACGCTCTAGCCCTCACGGCCACCATGGTGCTCCGACTACATAACTCAGAGGCTGACAAGGCAAGACTGACTCCTTGAAACTGGGATGTGAGGGAAGGGCTGCTCTGCCATCTGGTGGCTAGTCTCTGAACTAGATATAACACGTCCTTAGAAGTTTTCTTTTTTCTTTTTTTGCTTTATGTTCGATGCATACTAGCCGTTACTCTTTTACTCCCGGACGTGATTCGAACGCGCGAACCATGGTGAGACCATGCGACCAAAGCCCTACGTTCTAGCCCTCTCGGCTCTCCCCCTATACTCCCGGACGTGATTCGAACCCGCGAACCATGGTGAGACCATGCGACCAAAGCCCTACGTTCTAGCCCTCTCGGCTCTCCCCCAATACTCCCGGACGTGATTCGAACCCGCAAACCATGGTGAGACCATGCGACCAAAGCCCTACGTTCTAGCCCTCTCGGCTTTCCCCCAAATCAAACCAGAGGCTGACAAGGCAAGACTGACTCCTTGAAACTGGGATGTGAGGACAGGGCTGCTCTGCCATCTAGTGGCTGGTTTCTGAACTAGATATAACACGTCCTTAGAAGTTTTTTTTTATTTTTTTTTACTTTATGTTCGATGCATATTAGCCATTAGGTACTCTTATACTCCCGGACGTGATTCGAACCCGTAAACCATGGTGAGACTTTGCGACCAAAGCCCTACGTTCTAGCCCTCTCGGCTCTCCCCCAATACTCCCACACGTGATTCGAACCCGCAAACCATGGTGAGACCATGCGACCAAAACCCTACGTTCTAGCCCTCTCGGCTCTCCCCCAAATCAAATCAGAGGCTGACAAGGCAAGACTGACTCTTTGAAACTGGGATGTGAGGGAAGGGCTGCTCTGCCATCTAGTGGCTGTTTTCTGAACTAGATATAACACGTCCTTAGAAGTTTTTTTTTTTTTTTTACTTTATGTTCAATGCATATTAGCCATTACTCTTATACTCCCGGACGTGATTCGAACCCGCAAACCATGGTGGGACCATGCGACCAAAGCCCTACGTTCTAGCCCTCTCGGCTCTCCCCCAATACTCCCGGACGTGATTCGAACCCGCAAACCATGGTGAGACCATGCGACCAAAGCGCTACGTTCTAGCCCTCTCGGCTCTCCCCCAATACTCCCGGACGTGATTCGAACCCGCAAACCATGGTGAGACCATGCGACCAAAGCCCTACGTTCTAGCCCTCTCGGCTCTCCCCCAAATCAAATCAGAGGCTGACAAGGCGAGACTGACTCCTTGAAACTGGGATGTGAGGGAAGGGCTGCTCTGCCATCTAGTGGCTGGTTTCTGAACTAGATATAACACGTCCTTAGAAGTTTTTTTTTATTTTTTTTTACTTTATTTTCGATGCATATTAGCCATTACTCTTATACTCCCGGACGTGATTCGAACCCGCAAACCATGGTGAGACCATGCGACCAAAGCCCTACGTTCTAGCTCTCTCGGCTCTCCCCCAATACTCCCGGACCTGATTCGAACCCGCAAACCATGGTGAGACCATGCGACCAAAGCCCTACGTTCTAGCCCTCTCGGCTCTCCCCCAATACTCCCGGACGTGATTCGAACCCACAAACCATGGTGAGACCATGCGATCAAAGCCCTACGCTCTAGCCCTCTCGGCTCTCCCCCAAATCAAATCAGAGGCTGATAAGGCAAGACTGACTTCTTGAAGCTGGGATGGGAGGGAAGGGCTGCTCTGCCATCTGGTGGCTAGTCTCTGAACTAGATATAACACGTCCTTAGAAGTTTTTTTTTATTTTTTTTTACTTTATGTTCGATGCATATTAGCCATTACTCTTATACTCCCGGACGTGATTCGAACGCGCAAACCATGGTGAGACCAAGCGACCAAAACCCTACGTTCTAGCCCTCTCGGCTCTCCCCCAATACTCCCGGACGTGATTCGAACCCGCAAACCATGGCGAGACCATGCGACCAAAGCCCTACGTTCTAGCCCTCTCGGCTCTCCCCCAATACTCCCGGACGTGATTCGAACCCGCAAAACATGGTAAGACCATGCGACCAAAGCCCTACGCTCTAGCCCTCACGGCCACCATGGTGCTCCGACTACATAACTCAGAGGCTGACAAGGCAAGACTGACTCCTTGAAACTGGGATGTGAGGGAAGGGCTGCTCTGCCATCTGGTGGCTAGTCTCTGAACTAGATATAACACGTCCTTAGAAGTTTTATTTTTTCTTTTTTTGCTTTATGTTCGATGCATACTAGCCGTTACTCTTTTACTCCCGGACGTGATTCGAACGCGCGAACCATGGTGAGACCATGCGACCAAAGCCCTACGTTCTAGCCCTCTCGGCTCTCCCCCTATACTCCCGGACGTGATTCGAACCCGCGAACCATGGTGAGACCATGCGACCAAAGCCCTACGTTCTAGCCCTCTCGGCTCTCCCCCAATACTCCCGGACGTGATTCGAACCCGCAAACCATGGTGAGACCATGCGACCAAAGCCCTACGTTCTAGCCCTCTCGGCTTTCCCCCAAATCAAACCAGAGGCTGACAAGGCAAGACTGACTCCTTGAAACTGGGATGTGAGGACAGGGCTACTCTGCCATCTAGTGGCTGGTTTCTGAACTAGATATAACACGTCCTTAGAAGTTTTTTTTTATTTTTTTTTACTTTATGTTCGATGCATATTAGCCATTAGGTACTCTTATACTCCCGGACGTGATTCGAACCCGTAAACCATGGTGAGACTTTGCGACCAAAGCCCTACGTTCTAGCCCTCTCGGCTCTCCCCCAAAACTCCCACACGTGATTCGAACCCGCAAACCATGGTGAGACCATGCGACCAAAACCCTACGTTCTAGCCCTCTCGGCTCTCCCCCAAATCAAATCAGAGGCTGACAAGGCAAGACTGACTCTTTGAAACTGGGATGTGAGGGAAGGGCTGCTCTGCCATCTAGTGGCTGGTTTCTGAACTAGATATAACACGTCCTTAGAAGTTTTTTTTTTTTTTTTTACTTTATGTTCAATGCATATTAGCCATTACTCTTATACTCCCGGACGTGATTCAACCCGCAAACCATGGTGGGACCATGCGACCAAAGCCCTACGTTCTAGCCCTCTCGGCTCTCCCCCAATACTCCCGGACGTGATTCGAACCCGCAAACCATGGTGAGACCATGCGACCAAAGCGCTACGTTCTAGCCCTCTCGGCTCTCCCCCAATACTCCCGGACGTGATTCGAACCCGCAAACCATGGTGAGACCATGCGACCAAAGCCCTACGTTCTAGCCCTCTCGGCTCTCCCCCAAATCAAATCAGAGGCTGACAAGGCGAGACTGACTCCTTGAAACTGGGATGTGAGGGAAGGGCTGCTCTGCCATCTAGTGGCTGGTTTCTGAACTAGATATAACACGTCCTTAGAAGTTTTTTTTTATTTTTTTTTACTTTATTTTCGATGCATATTAGCCATTACCCTTATACTCCCGGACGTGATTCGAACCCGCAAACCATGGTGAGACCATGCGACCAAAGCCCTACGTTCTAGCTCTCTCGGCTCTCCCCCAATACTCCCGGACGTGATTCGAACCCGCAAACCATGGTGAGACCATGCGACCAAAGCCCTACGTTCTAGCCCTCTCGGCTCTCCCCCAATACTCCCGGACGTGATTCGAACCCACAAACCATGGTGAGACCATGCGATCAAAGCCCTACGCTCTAGCCCTCTCGGCTCTCCCCCAAATCAAATCAGAGGCTGATAAGGCAAGACTGACTTCTTGAAGCTGGGATGGGAGGGAAGGGCTGCTCTGCCATCTGGTGGCTAGTCTCTGAACTAGATATAACACGTCCTTAGAAGTTTTTTTTTATTTTTTTTTACTTTATGTTCGATGCATATTAGCCATTACTCTTATACTCCCGGACGTGATTCGAACCCGCAAACCATGGTGAGACCATGCGATCAAAGCCCTACGCTCTAGCCCTCTCGGCTCTCCCCCAAATCAAATCAGAGGCTGATAAGGCAAGACTGACTTCTTGAAGCTGGGATGGGAGGGAAGGGCTGCTCTGCCATCTGGTGGCTAGTCTCTGAACTAGATATAACACGTCCTTGAGCCAAAATTATCAGGATTGAATAATTCTTGCGCGAGCAATTGTTATAAACAATTTAATTGTTTATTTCCTTATAACTGCTGAACCATTGGTTTAACTATTAATAATGTAAAGGGGCTGATGGCACGCAACACTAATTGTGCAAGTATAGTTTGCACTTGCCCGATTTTTAATTTAGATGAGAATGAATAATGATTTATAGAAGAGTGATATTAAATTTCAATGGGCGACCCACTTCGAAACAATGACAGATATCAATAAATTTTATCAACTAAAATACATTTTTTTTTAAAGGCCTTTAATATGAAATACAACATGAACCCCCGTTTTATAGAAAATTTTAAAGTTACTGTATATTAGTTTTAATATTATGATGCCATGAGAGAGGGTAGGTCATGGGTAAGTAGGCTTTTCAACGAGCTCTTTACCATATTTCCTACTGTCAGTAGAACCCAGAATATTCATTTTTTTTTTTTTTTTTTTTTTTTTTTTTGAACACTAGAAAGTGGACATACGAAAGGTGGTAAATGCCGTAATTTACCTCCCCATAATAAATCAAATTTCGCTCCCCCTGTATATCCTCATTTTTTAACTTCCCAGCAAATAGGGAAGTTATTGTAATGGGTTCTAAAATCGAAATCAAAATTTTCATCATATTTTTACACTATTTTTGGAAAGAAGTATGTGTGTATGTACGTATGTGCGTGGTCAATTTTTCCTGCACGATATGAATGAATGAATGAATAACTTTATTGCTTATAAAGAATTATCTTACAGCAAGGAGTTCGATACAGAATTATAAATACATAAATTCAATAACTGATAACAAAAAGAACACACAAAATAAAAAAAAAACTATACTTATATTAATAAGAAGGTAAAATTAAAATTAAAATTAAAATAAAGCCACAGGTAACATTAGCCTTTTAGAATGTTTCTTAACTTCAAGCTTGTTAGGACAAACAAATAAATATGATGAAGCTTCTGTTCATCTGAAACTAATAGCAAGTTGTGGAGATGTGCCTGTTGCTGAGAGACATCTACCGGAACATCTCCCAAATAGTTAGCCATGTATTTGTCCCATGTCCCTCTCCCCCAGAGAACACAACCCACAACTAATCCTAGGAAAAAACTCATGTTTTTCGTTTCTTATATAAATCCGTGTTCCCTTTTTCCCTGCTAACCGAAGCTGAACAAGCACTCTTAGCTTGTTTATGTGGCTATGAAGGCGGGTCTGTGGTTCTATTATCCCCAGACTGCTGACAACTCGTTAATAAAGATTAAATCTCAAGTTCAACACTGCATCAACGTCTTTACTGATTAGGCAGTTCCGAAAACCCGTCGTTAGTCTGTTGTGGTTCTCGGAGACTACGTCTACATTCTGACTAGCCCACACGTCCTCCGCGCCAATCCTAGTAAGGTAGCCCCGATGTTGAGCCACCCAGTTGAATGGCATGGAATGTCCTGCCCGACTCCGCTTTAGTGCCAATCGAAGCGTATCAACGTAAATATGATCTGAAAGAAATTTTATCAAATTCGGTCCTGCCGTTTTTTTGTTTAAACAAAAAGACTGTCAAAAATAGTGGATTTTAGGAATTTTTGAAAAAGATTTATCCAATCTAATTTGTTCTGGTGGCAATTGATACACATGTAGCATCATTTTGAGCCAGACTGAAGAATAGGCTATATGGCGTCTGAAAATTTTGAACTAGAGGGGGGGTTGTGAGGGGGGCTAAGCATAAAAATCGTTCTAGCTCATTAACAGAAAGCCAATAGAGAAATAGGGTGTAATAAGAGAAATAACGTCTCAAAATTCTTAACGGGAAGGGGGGTTGTGGGGGGGCCCTATGCATAAATATAGTGCTACCCCATTAACGGATGGCCGGATCGTGATGAAACTTCACATGTAGTATTCTTAAAAGCCATATTGAAAAATAGGGTATGTGACGTCTCAAAATTCTTAACGGGAGGGGGGACTGTGAGGGGAGGCTGAGCATAAAAATAGTTCTACCTCATTAACGGATTATCGGATCGTCATGTTTTACATGTAGTAGTTTTAAAAGCAAAATTAAAAAAATAGGCTATGTAACCTATGTGTATTTGCATATCAATTAAAAATCTATGTATAGATTAAATTCAATTAAATGAATAAATAATTGTGTACAGAATAACATGCCTTCTTTTATGATATTATTACTATTTATATCATGCTGGGAAGTTTGCCGTGTGGACCTCAGAGGCCGCACTTAGTTACAAATGCCACCTTTGGAGAGTCATAATACACGGCCCAGTAATTTCCTCTGATTTAGGGTGCAAAGAGGCGAAACACACACATCCAAGAACCTGCTTGTTCTTTGACTGGTTTAGTTGAAAAATGTCTTTCTTAGGGAGGTCTGAACCCACATATGAAATGTGTTGATACATTTCTATCAGGAGTTATCGTGTCCATAGATGCACAGATTTTTTTTTTTTTAAATTCTGAATATAGGAAGAAAAAAAGAAGATTTTTCGGTAAAATTCAATATCGATATTTCACCACATAACATTCTCTAGGGAGAGTAAATAATGGGCATGAAGATAGAGATAACAGAAAAACATCAATAAATAAAAAATGACTAGTTCTTGCAACATTCGCTGCATTTTAGATAATAAAAAAAACTATGGTAGCACAACTTCAGGGTGATCGAATATGGTTTATTTATTCTAGCATTAGACATACAGACACGAAATACGCTAAATTATACATTTTTAGTATAATTTATTAGCTAAAACTGAATTTTCAAAATAATAAATCCCCTTGGCACCTTTCTTATGTCCATTCCTTCGTCTAATGCAATAGTTATATATAAATAGTTATTAATTATATAATATATATATTAACTAAGATGATATTGTCGATAATCATTTCTCTAAGAAAAAACGAAAAGTAATTAAAAAGAATTTTCCAAAACATACCATAATGAGGATTTTCGAAAACAGTACATAGCATGAATTTAAATTTATTTATATTTTTAAACAATATATTTGACTTGTGCATATAAAAATATATTAAATTAAAGGGAAAATAGAGAACAAGTAATTTTTTTTAAAATTACTTTCGACTGAAGAATACATTTTATTTTATTTACTTTATCTTTTATTTCATTTACAGCATCACATCCTCCATTTATTTTTTGCCTTCTCAAAAAATAGGAAACGCTTCAGGAAGCACTCTCATCATCAGTATCTATAATACATGAGTTCGTCTCAATAAATATGTTTTATAAAATGAAGATTCTGATTAACAGAAGAAATAGTTATCCTAAAGAACACATGTATTATAGATACTGATTAACAGAAGAAATAGTTATCCTGAAGAACACATGTATTATAGATACTGATTAACAGAAGAAATAGTTATCCTGAAGAACACATGTATTATAGATACTGATTAACAGAAGAAATAGTTATCCTGAAGAACACATGTATTATAGATACTGATTAACAGAAGAAATAGTTATCCTAAAGAACACATGTATTATAGATACTGATTAACAGAAGAAATAGTTATCCTAAAGAACACATGTATTATAGATGTAACCCGCCTGGGGATTGCTATGGGTGGTCCCGAAGTAAATGGTAGACACCTGTGATCACTCAAATGTTTATTGTTTCAGTACAACTTAGTTCTATTTTAAAAACATGGAATGGCTTAAAATTTATACTGGCCGGAATGACTATCGTACTCAGCACACTCACCGGGGAAGAAGACCATCAGAAGTACAACCTGCGCCACAAACTTCATGTGTTCTCTCTGTTCAATTCCTAAACTAGAACTGCCCATCTCAATCTACAGAAAAAGCCAAATTCGCTCCTGCCCCCACTTCTTATCTGCCCGTTCCAAAAGAGTCAGCACATTCCAACTCTTATCTGCCTTCTGCCCCACCGGTATATAGTAGATACTGATGAGAGTGCTTCACGAAACATAAATGTTATATATAAATTATAAATATTTATTATTTTTTGAGAAGGCAAAAAATAAATGGGAGAAGTGATGGTGTAATATTATAAATAATAAATAATGTTTAGGTATCGTGAAAACAAAGTGGTGAAAGAAAGTTCGCATACACAGTTTCATCTGGAGCTGGACCAGAAGCTGTACTACTTGGCGAGGCTGATAATCAAGTCAGCAGGTAATGCTGATGCTGGGGTCTACAGAGTATCAGCCACCAACAAGCTGGGGGAAGCATCAGCTACGGTCAACTTGAACTTTGAAAGTCCTGATAATCCAAAGTAAGAGAATAAGTATTTAAATTTACTTTCATGTATCAATGAAACTATTTTATGTAATTTTTTTTCCAATGGTGAGAGGTTTTAAGGAATCATTTCATGACTCCAGACTATGTGCGGTAGAATTTCGTACAGATTTCAGAGTTTGGAAAATGGAAAAATTGGTGGAAGGATGTTCTCGATTTGAGACCAGTTGTAACTTCAATAGGAAAACAATGAACATTTTTTATGCATTAGTTAGGGTTTCAACCATTCGGGCATTTTCAAAACTGGATTTTTTCTGTGTCTAAATATTTTTTATCGCATGCTAATGATAACCTCCAATATTATACATATTTATACAAATATATTTTTGACTTCATAATAAAATTTATGGCTGAAATGTATCCACCATGTGACCATTAAAAAAATAATTTTATTGCACATTGCAGCATTTTCCTTGAATTAGATAATGTAATATCAAAATTAAAGAAAATGCTGCAATGTAATTAATAAAAATATTTTTTTAAATCGTTACATGGTGGATACATTTTAGCCATAAATCTTACTATGAAGACGAATATATATGTAATGAGGGCGCCGGGGTGGTAGGTTCGTCAATGTACACGAAGAAGAACAACAAGAATCGTCAAAAAATTCGTCACATCAAGTAAATAGAAGTGCGGCATTTTTTTTATAAATATATTTAGTTACATAATTATGTTGAATTTAAGTAATTTGTTTACATTATAGTAAGTTTTTGGAAATTATTTTTTACATTATATAAAATAGTTTTCATTTTGAACAGAGTTGATTCCATGAGTTTGAATAGGGGGCCTAAGCATGAAAATGAGATTTTCAAGAGACAAAAAAAAATGTTCTAACCCAACAAAAAATAAAAAAAGACAGGTGAAAATTGTATAGAATGATAAAATGGCAGAGACCTGTAGGCGTAATAAAATGTCCGTCCCATGTCAGTCTTGGTACAATGGCTTCAGTCGTTTAAAGCCATTTCTAGACATAATAAAATACTCAAACGCTTTTCAGGCATAGTGAAATGAGTTATGCCCTTTTCGGACATAATAAAATGGTATACTACGTTTTTTTAAATATCTGTTGTTTTCTCAATGTTTCTATAACAGTTAGTTTAACAACAAAAACCGTTATGATGTAGTAAGTAAAGATAAAGTTAAGTAAGTAAAAAGTAAAGATAATTTCACAACAAAAATAAAAAAAAAAAACAACATTCATTCTTGTGTTGTTTCGAAACAAATGAGGTTCGAAAATGTTACACAGAACGCGGTCCCCTGTTTGGATAACAGATGGACCATTTCCTCAATTTTGCGTACGTGCTTCTAAACGATTTTTCAGGATGATAACGTAACCTGACATGAATAACTACCTGGAACGTCATATGATGTTTTGTTCGGCTTGAGCCGTTCTCATTATTGGCGTAAAACCAATGGTTTTGGAGATAAATGCGAAGACCTGTTTTATAAGAGGGCGCCGGTAGCTCAGTGATATGCGTGCTTGACTTCTGAGCTCAAGAACGTGGGTTCGTAACCCGACCGAGGCCTTTAGTTTATTTTATCTGGGAGGTAAAATTAACTTAAGCACGCCGTCCTTCGGATGGGACGTTAAGCGATGGTCCCGAGCCTGTACGATGTCAGGTACTCGTTAAATACCCCTACCCTAGGTGAATGGAAAATTTAGGGTAGGCAAAATTTAGGACCCCCACAGTAGACTCGGGCTCATGTCCACCAGAGTGACGAAAGAGCGCTCTGGTAGTAGGCGATATGACCTCGTAGTTAAAGCCCGGGCATGAGTCATAAACCCTAACCCTGTTTTATTACATTTAAATTAAAAAAAAAATAGCTTTGGTGGCTGCCACTGCATTTATATCTCACATCAGAAGAATCATTTGAGGGGGGGGGGGGGGGGCTTGAATTGAAAGCTTTATAATATGGAATTATCGTGAAGATTAGAAATTAGTAGCATGATCGATACTTGGTAGAATCGATACCATATAAAAATTTATAATGACCATTGGTTCAGGTGGGATGTTTATCTCCCTCCTGTGTTCATGTGGGCGGAGGGTTGTTAGGGCGATGTGCGGATAACCATGAGAGGAGGTACCACCCCACCCTGTCCCAGAACCGCTCTGTTTATCCTACTAGTACAATTGAGGAAAAATATCATACTCAATCACTGGACTATAAGCCTCTTCACACTCATGGATTCAATAATAATCTTAAAGAAAAAAAAAATGTAACCTTAAAACTATTTACTTTGTGAAGAGTTGTAGATGCCAAACCACCTCGTTTCCCGAAGAAACCAACAATTCACCAAGAAGGAGACATCCTGGTCATGGAGTGCCTTCTAGAGGCCAATCCAGTGCCTGACATCTTCTGGTACCAAGGGGAGACTGTGATCCTCGACTCAAACCGAATTCGAATGAGTAAAAAAGCAACAGGAAAAGATCAGTATCTGTTGAAACTGGAAATATCAAAACCTACACCCCAGGATGGCGGTAACTATAGATGCAACGCCTGTAATCACTTCGGGGAGAGTAATGCAAATATTGCACTTAACTTCCAAGGTAATGAACTGCCTAATACGCTTCCTTACACTTCCCTCTTCTCTTATTGCTCGTTAACGATTATGGTAATTCTGAATTTTCTTCATAATGCATGAAGGTGTGCATGTGCATTCATCATAACTCAATTTGAGATTGAAGGGATTACAAAAAAAAAAAATAATAATAAATTGTTTTACTTTCTTATACCTACAGTATAAGTATGTATTGTAATCGTGTGAAAATCGTATATTTTCAATATATTTTCACCTTCCAAAGTCCCTTGAATACGTTTTGACAATTTTCGCGATGGTGTCTGTGAGTGTGACTGAAACTTTGTGAGCGCTCTAACTCAAAAAGACTGTAGCTATGAGCTTATTTGGAAAGAATGTGTCACATTTGCTAACTTAGATCTTAGATCTTTACTCCAGGGCCTAAGTACATTTTACAAAAAATCGCTTACAATTATGACCTAATCGAAAATCTCTTCAAATTAAAGTTGTAAAAGAAATTAAAAACCACATTTTATATTATATACGATGTTTTCCAGGTTGCCCGGTTTCCAAGATACATGCCGAAAATCGTCCTGAAATATCGTTTTGCAACACATTTTATTTGACGTTTCCTTGATTTACGCGAAAACTGTTAGCCCTATAGAAAATATTGTTTCTACCAAAAATGTTTCTTATTAAATTTCCAATCGCCACTATGTTCTTAGATTTGAGACAAGACCGATACGACTAAAATTATAGTGTTCCAAAGATTGTAAAATACAATTCTGTAGGAAATATTTCTAAGTACCTAATGTTTAAATTGCAACAATAAGCAAGAATTTGTATATTGTTTTATTATTTGTATTTTTTTTTATTAAAAAGGATAAAAAAAATAAAGAAAAAACTCAGGCTGTATCGCAGCCGCAGTGGGGTACGTAAAACGTCTTGTGCGTGCTGCAGAGCCTACTAGGGTACAGAAATGACGTAACCAAATATACAACATGTCGAACGTGAGGGCGTCAAATTTCTGCAACAAATTACACACTTGTAAGCCTTATAACTCCTGAAGAGCACCGGTTTGAGTTCGATGGATTATACCTACTATGGCAGAGTGAGAGTTCTCAAACGCGACCACAAGCTATGCCTCTGTGAACGCAGCGCGCGAAGCTAAATTTAGCCCCAATGGCGTCATCTGCACACGCGACACATGCGTGATCGTGTAATGGCTTCTTTCCTCTATACAACGATACCAAAGTAAGACGCGCCGATGGTAGGGTTGCAAAGATATAAGCGATATTAGTGTTACATGTTTTCCTTACATACGGTTTTAGCAAGCGACTCCCCACTGACCGAAATGAAAGACTTTTCACGTCAAAATATATATGTTCACTACAGGACTTTCTTGTACCAACCACTATTTCACAAATCATCCTCCCCCTCACTATTCTCAAATTCATTTCATGTTGGCATTACTGGCTATAGTCTCAGGATCACGCTGTACAACGGAACAAAGACGACGAAAGCTCACGACAACACATTACCTTCATACAACCAGTAACGAGAGTATGAAATGAATTAGAGTGGAGGGATGGAGACGGAGAGTCTTTGTGGGTTTGTTTTAGGCATGTTCTTTATAATAAACGAATTAAAATAAATAAAAACATATAATTCGTCCAAGCACTATATGAACATAAAACACAAAAAAATTGAATGAATTCTGTTAAATGCATCTGAAAACGTACCTTGAAGTGGGATTTTTATGCGCTTATAGGCTAGATATTCCATATTTTTGGCAATTTTCTAGAGGGTTTCCACTTTTATCCGACAATATTTGGGGTAGAATTCACGTCTCTTGGCATGAAATCGACCCAAAATATCATCGGAAAAAAGTGGACACCTTTGGATTTTTTTTTTCAGGCAGATAACATTATTTAGTAGATACTCTCCCCTTTAAAGGTGAGGCATCACTGGATCCAGACTTGAGACAGAAAATAACAGTACAAGGACCGGTGACACTCTGGTGGTCGAGTGACACCTGACTCAGGTAGGCTCCGGAAGCCGAAACTGACTCAGGTCTTTTTCCCACTCCAGTCAAGTTCCCATACACCTGGCCCATAGAAAAACATTTATACCTAATCTCTTTCCTGCCTCAATTCAAGTCAAAAGCCTATGTCGCCGGGTACATGAAGAAACTATAATGTGTAGGATATTTCTTTACTAATCAATGTTTTATATATCTAACAGTATCATTATATATGTTATGGACCAAGTGATTAATAGGTCATTATTCATAATGCCCAGATAGTTTTAAAAATACCCAAAATGAGCAGAAAATATGATAACAAATATTGAAAATGTTAAATTGACCGGGCATTATGAATAATGTACTTAAGCGGTTAGCCTACCCGGTATTCATTCCTCCTCCTGGGTAAAAATTTGTAGAGTACAAATTCTGCCAGTGTCTCGGGTCCCCACTATCCTCTATTATGCCTCACACTTTCTTCAAGAAATCAAAAGACAAAAGAAGAAGAAAACCAGCCACTTCCCCCCCTTAGCTTTGAGGTCCATTCCGAGTCGTGACATGGGCCCAGGGGAGCAGAATTGGGCAATCTGTAATCGATCATTAATTACTCAATTACAAAATGTAATCAAGTAATTTGTAATTTTTTGATTACATCAAAAGTAATCAGGAATCACATATATATATATGATTATAATTACAATGAAATTCGTAATCAGTCGTGATTACTGATTTCCGTAATCAATAATTGTAATCCGAAGGAATCAAATTACTCAATTAAATTGCAATAATTTTATAAATATATTAGTATAGAGAAAATTATTTGAGTAAAAATTAAATCTAGAAGATGGATTAATTCAAAAAAAGTTTATGATCATTGATTATTAGAACTCGATTCTTCAACTTCTAATGACTGTTAACGGAACTGTCAGATTCCATTATAGTATCAAAAAATATTAAATCACTAAAATATCCAAATTAAGGCACATATCGTTAAATTAAATTAGAATTTAATAAAAGCACCACACATTTATACCACCACCACTCTTGGGTGACAATCACGATCAGACGTGGAATTTTAGGCTCCCATCTCCAGTACCTTAATTATCAAATTGCGCAGCAATCTCATAGCAATATTCATAATGACCAGACACTGAGATAAATAATAAAATTTAAATACTTATTAATTAGATTGCTCGATTCGATTTGTCATTATTCAAACTGCCGAAGCATTATGAATAACGCCTTCATTAATCAATTGGTCCATATATATATGCGTTGTGCTCTAACTTTTTCTATATTACTTTTCTATTATTCTGTTATCTTTCTAGTAAACCTTTTTCATATTTTTCTATTATATTTTTCTATCTAAAATATTATTCAATATGGTGGTCCTCCGCCATTTTGTGCCTGAACAATTAATAAATATTGGCTTTATATATTTTTATTTTATCTGAATATGTCATTATCTATTATATCTATTTATAAAAAATATATACATATCTTTAAATTATAACTTTTTCTAAAAAAATGCTACAAAAACTCCCTGCTTGTGCCATGGATAGTCCATTTCGTGATTTTTGGGTATTTTCTCATAAACTACTGAAAAGTTTAGTTGTTCAGCTACTAATAGAGAAAGATAAAACATAAAATACAGTTTTAATAATGTTTTTAAAATATTTATGGACGTCTATCGAACTACTAGTTTCGGAAGGACAGTGGCGGTCAAGTTGAAAGTATTGTACTGAAAAAACTCAAGATAAATATTAGTCAGCGTTTCGAGAAGAATTCCTAACATCAGTCTCTAGAAAAGTCGTTGGTGAATCAGAGCCATGTACTTCCTCAGAACGAATTAATCAATTAACTTTTGGCTCCTCCGAATCCTCTCTTCTTTCTGTCAGTTACTCCGTCCTCTGCTTTTCTTCCTAAAATAAAATTAAGAGTTAAATATAATTAAAGACAGGAGGGGGGGGGAGGGGGGGGGGGGGGGGGGGGGGGGGGGGGGGAGGTCGTGGGGGTCTGAACTATGTATCTAGTGGCAAAAAAATATATCTTTTTGGTTCAGTTGTACATAAAATTAGAATTAATTATATAATATACAACAGTGGACTTACATTGGTGCTCCTAATTCCTATACTAAATTTTGTGTCGATAAATTCATTACATCGGCAGTTATCCGGGATTTTGAATTGAGCCCCCACCCCTGAACCCTCCCCCCTTCTCTTTGGCAGATATCGCTGAAATTTGACAGGTTATGTCCTCATTGGGTTATGGCTTTAAATATGAAATTTCATTTCGATACATTCATTACATCGGCAGTTATTGGGGTTTATGGGTTTAGCCACTCCCCCCTCTGTTCCCCCCTTCCCGTCTGCCGATTCCGCTGAGATTTAATAAGTGTCGTTTTATGGGGTTTTGTGTCGATACACTCTTTATATCGAGAGTTATTGCGTTCACAGACACATCAATTTTTTTTTTCGATGGCTTTTGTCCTTCTGGAGTTCAGGTCACACATATAAAATTTCGTGTTGATAGATTCATTCTATCGGCGGTTATTAGAGTTTGTGTATCAAGCCTTCCTCTAATCCCTCCTTCCCTTTGGCCGATTTGGCTGAAAATCAATAAGTGTCGTTGTTATGATATATATTATAATATGAAAAAAAATTATATCTGTGTGTCTGTGAACGCGATAAGTCCCGATGGAATGAATCTATCAACACGAAATTTTATATGTGTATCCAGAACACTCTAACAACGACACTTATTGATTTTCAGCCAAATCGATCTAAGTGAAGGAGGGATTAGGGGAAGGCTTGATACACAAACTCTAATAACCGCCGATACAATGAATCTATCAACATGAAATTTTATATAGATAGATAGATAGATAAACTTTTTATTGCACAAAAGATTACAATCCTCATGGCAATGAGTGGGTTTTTTTTTTCACAAAATAAATAACAAAAGAAGTATAAATGAAACAATTCGAAAATTATATAAAACAAAATAACACATGAATAAATAAAAAAAAAAAAAAAAAAAACATAAATAAATAAAAAAAAAATTAATAATAAAAACAAAATATATATCCATCATGCAAGCACAAATTAAATTAAATTATTCTTTATTTTTAAAGCAACCGAAAAAAATAAAAATAAATCGTTAATTCCTCTAACTTTTAAATTATTTAAAATATGTACAAATGTTTCTGAGTTATATTCTGGTCTATTGGTGAGATGATTATGGAGAAATGCTTGCCTGGGGATACACAAGGCGGGACAATTGAGCAAAAAGTGTATGAGATCATCCTTCTCATCTAAGGTACAGAGCCTGCAGACACTTTCAGGACAAAACTCATACCTAAACCCTCCAAGTAATATTCTAAAATTTTTATTGGTATTGTGGAGACGGATTTGAGCTAGAAGTCGGAGTTTTTCAATATGGCAGTTTATTGAAAGATAGCTTTCCTGAGGTCCTAAAGCACTGACCAATCTGTAGAGGGAGTTGTATTTAGAATTTACTATTGAATTTATATCGAGAATGAAATTTTATATGTGTGACCTGAACTCCAAAAGGACGACACCACGATTTTCAGCGGGAACGGAAGAAGGGAAGAGGGGATAGGGGAGGGGGGACCTCAAGAACTTCCCATCTAATGAATGTATCGAAATGAAATTTCTTATATATATATAATAAATATTTTTTAAATGTTTGTATAAAGATAAAGCAAATAAATTTGAAGTTAGTGAGCATTTTTATATGCAAAAATTAAAAATATATTTGTATATTAAATTAATGACGAACATCATGTGATGTTACTTAGTGATTCTACAAAAAAAAAGTTAATACTGATGATGGGAATTCTTCCCGAAACGTCTATATTTGCTAGGTTTTAAAAGCCAAAAAAATAAATAGGATAATAAAATAGCTGCCGAAAAATATATTATTATGAATTCAAAATCACCTTACCCAACCAGAGAATGGAATGTTGGAAAAAAACAAAAAAAAATTCATATTTTGAAATTTTCTTGTAGTCCCTTAATTGGGTTCACATGATTTCAGCCTTATTATTAGTTGGTTAGGTCGAAAGTTGGTCTTTGAGGGAGGTTATTGAAGGATCTACTAACCAATTTCAAAAGACTGATACCTCAACTCCAAATTGTCGATTTTGTTTTATAATGAGAAAGTTGTCAATATTTTTGGAACAGACTGTAAAATGTTAACTCTCCACTCCAAAGATTAACTTTCAACCTAACATATTTATTTAATTAATTATATTAAGATGTTGTGGGATGAGATATATCAAATGAAACAAGAAGTTTTCCACTCATTGTACATTTTATAAGCTAGAACTCATTTTCCTACACTACTGTGTCATCCTCAGTGGCAAATCTATACATAAATAGAGAGTATTAAAATTAATATACCAGGGAAAGAAGTATAAAAAAATATACGACAATTTAGTGCGTTCAGACCCACACTGCATGCCATGCCAAAATAAAAAGCGAAAAAATGGAGCTAGGATATCTGATTCAGTGTCACACTCTGCATATTATATAAGCATAAACGACATAAATTATTTATAAGATAATTATTATCTCTAAGTTCGACTTTATTCTCTTGTAACTAGGATATATCCTAGTTACAAGAGAATAAAGTACATAAATGTATTTATGTAATTTAGAGATCATTAATTTCAGATATGTTCATAACATATATAGTATGTTGCGTGCTACAATATGTCTTATCTATACAGGGTGTATCGCAAGCAGATGACAATACTCGGGGGGGGGGGGGGTGAATGGGGCACTCAAGTACACCAAGAAACCGGGGTAATAAAAATCCGTTTCAACTTAATGTAGAAAAAAATGAGATTTTTAATTTTTTTGACGATAACCACGTTTTTTAGCAAAATATCCGAAAATATTACTTTTTGGTTAAGGTAAAGTGCAATCTGACTACACTGTCGTAATCTACGTTAAATTTTCTAATAGGTGACATGTTTTTTGACATGAAAATCGAAAAATTGAAATAGGAGGCTAACGTTTATTTCAAAATTAACAGCAGTTTAAATTGTTTGGCAAATTTTCAGTTTACCGTAATTTTTTTTCTCTATTCGCTAGAATGTTCCAAATTCACCGAAAGTTAGCAAAAACATGACTCTTTAAAAATACCTAATATTGTTCTTCATTGTCGACCATTGCCGATTGAGACAGCAGAGAAAATGAAAAACATGAGTAAACCTAACTTACACAAAGCGAGAATTTTTATAAAATTAACTAATTCATTATTTAAAAAAAATTGAAATTATTACATTAATCTTTCAGAGATGAAAAAATGTTTTAGAAAAATTATAAGTTGAAACGGATTTTTATTACCCCGGTTTCTTAGTGTACTTGAGTAGGGCATTCACCCCCCCGAGTATTGTCATCTGCTTGCGATACACCCTGTATAGTGTTGGTCTGAACGCCCCATTAAATAGTGGTATGTTTTTATTTTCATGTTCCGAAGTATGGAAGTAGGAGATAAGATTAGATTCTGATTGTATTACCCTCAAAACGTAAAAAAAATTTTTTTTCGTATGGAGACTCTTTATGTTTATGTTTTCTTTCCTTCGCGAAACATCTGCAAAAATGCTCCGATTTAAATTATTATTATTTATTTTGATGTTTGTTTAGATGAGAACTCCAGACCTATTATTATATGCCATTTGTTTCGCAAATTGGATAGATTTGAATGTTTCTTTGTGCAAAATATTTGTCATAATAAGAACTCAAGGTGTACTGATTTTGCTTTGGAAATATGCACATATTTTGTACCTATAACTATACGATATATACTATATAGTATAAGTATCGGGTACCCTCACTGAGCTCAAGATCACGAGTTTGAAACCCGGCCGAGGTCCTTAGGTTTTCTATCAGGGAGGTGAAAAAACATTGAGCAATCCGTCCTTCGGATGGGGCGTTAGACGATGGTCCCGAGCCTGTACTAGTTAAAGACCCCTACCCTAGATTATGAAAAACTGGCAAAATTTAGGACTCCCACAGTAGACTCGGGCTCATGTCCACCAGAGCGACGAGAGGACTTGGGTAGAGTAGGCTATATTCATAATAAAAATTACTTTGAAAATTGATTTTGGAACACGGAAGTCTTGTATAGTTCTTCATACCGATATTTTTCTGCCCTGGTTCCTTAATTTTACTTATTATTTTTAATACGTAAAGGTACGTGTATTTAGATTTATGTTATGCCACTGAGAATGACATTTTAGGGTACAAAAATCGGTTCTGGTCCGAAAATTTACAGTTGACGGCAAATTCTTGTTTCATTTGACTTACCTACTTATTTAGTATTCAGTTGGAAAATCTTTATGAACAATTTCCTTACATTTTGTAATTATGTTTGTACCTAATTAATATTTAATAATTACTTAAAATATATTATTAATTTCTTTTCATTCATTTCTTCCGTATAGTTTCTGTTTCAGGTGCCGAAATGAGTGTTTCAAGACAATTGCGATTTTAATATATTTTTAGTAACAATTTATTGCATTAGGGACAATTTTTTCAGTAGGGAAATAGTTTTAATAGTGAAATTTTTTTCTATTTATATTTCGTGGTAAAACTGAAACATTTTTCAGGTGGCGACGAAGGGGCAGGGTTCGCGCCTTCATTTATTGAAAAACCAAGAATTATACCTAATGAGACAGGAACTCTAATATCAATGAAATGCACTTGTTCAGCAAAACCGAAACCTACAGTAACTTGGATCAAGGGCACTAAAACTGTTCAAGATGGCGACAGGTTTAAAATTAAAATTGAAGAGAAAAAAGAAGACACATATGTTATCATTCTTGAAATACAGGTATAGTCATAAATTTACAAATTATATTTGGTTCTTGTTTAACTTCCCTTGTATAACTTACATATTAGTCAGAATTTCGATGTTATGATTTTACTGTAATTCAATTTTTTCCGACTCCCTCCACGATGAGAGGTTACCTTTCTTCTAAGCCGGGGTTGGTTCAGGTAACATAATCTGTTACGGATAACCACTGGGGGGTTTACCACAATCCTGCGCCATGGTGATTAGAAGTGGATAGCCGGAGAGACAAGTTGGCCATATGTAAAAAAAAAATCGGGTGCGTGCAACTCCGATGCGTGGCGAAATGAGCGTGTCAACGTCTGAGTTGCGAGATAGCGAACGTGTCAAGAATCAAATATAACAAATCATTTCAATAAAATTTTTGAACCTTGAAACAATTTAAAAACAATATAGAAAGAAAACATTCATGAGCATAATAGTTAAAAAATGAGTTTATTATTAATATTATTAATCTGTATATATCTAATAATAATATTGGATAACTGGGTTATCTGTATACACAGAAAGTAACAGCTGTACTATAATATAATATATATTCTGTATTAGTCTGTCTCTCTCTCTCGGCGCATGCGCGATACGTGTGTTACGTGTTACCGAGTTTTCGAATATGGGGTGCCGGCCTACCAAATTATAAGACGTTGTCACGTCAAAAAAAGAATAATTGACCCGGTTGAAATTCGAGTGAGCAAAATTGAAGTCGGAAGAAGTATGAAAATAAAATAACAAAAAAATTGTTGGGAGAAGCCCGCTTTGTATGTGCTTAGCTAACTTCAGATAGAATGAATTTATGACATGACCCTTCCTATTCAGAAATTCCTGAATAAGACACATATTGAATTTCAACCAAATCGGCCATGGGGGGAGAGGGCTTAACTCCCAAACCCTTAAATTCCCAATGGACTGAATGTTTCAGCAGGAGATATTTTATGTGCATTCAGAAAACCCTGAGTAAGGGCCCTTACACACCAAAGCCGAGCCGTGCCGGGCCGGGCGATGCGATGCGAAGCCTTGCCGAGCGGAATCTGCCTGCGTTCGCACCGAATCCGATTTGCTCTCAGTAGGTTTTCTAGCCTTGTAGTGAGAGGTGCTTCTTTCCTATTCAGTCTCAGTTGAAACGTGGTGCAAAATAATGTCATCAACTTTGATGATGATGGTGTTATTGGATAGTTCATCACTTGATGATGAATGTGTGGCAGAAAGAAGGCGATTCTTTCTTGAATCGAACTAATTAATATTTCTATGTCAACACTCATTATAATATTAAAAAATTTAAAAAACAAAAACCACTTCAAACAATAAAAAAACAATATATTGCGCAATATGATGTAACTCACTGGGCTGAAACACCGAACTAGACTGAATGACGGAAAAAAACGGCTTGGCAGAAAACGCTCGAATTGGCGGGAGGTAGTACTGCTCAAAACCGGTCGGCCCAGCCCGGCCTTGGTTTGAATACTCCCATCTAAACCCTGCGTATCTAGCGCTCAAGCGTTTTCCGCCCGGCGCGGCTCGGCTCGGCCCGGCTTTGGTGTGAAACCCCACTAAGGCATGGGTTAGTCTTCAGCCAAAACTGAAGGGAAGGGAGGATTTAGAAGACGGGAGGTAACTTCGGGCTTAAGTCAAGCCTTGGCAATATATATTTATAAAATATATTGCGTTAATGTATGTAGATATGAATGAAGGACATGACATAAATGTGACTAAACCTCCTAGTTGTTATTATTACAAAACTTTTAAGCTTATTTTATATTTTGATTTTCGTTTTATTTCTGAGGGGGCATGGAAAGAGGTAGTCAATAGGAGGGTGCTATATTAGAAAAATGAATAAGAATGAAATAGTAAAAAATAAATGTAAACTGAAAAAGTGATGGACCGATTTGCTGAAAAAAAAAAAAATAAATAAGACTGGAATTGTTGATTTAAATTTGAGTTGATTATTTAGTTACAATATACAAATATTTTGTGCATGGTACCTGATTGTTAATTATTAAGTTTAGTTAGACTTAAACTAAAAATATGATTGTGAAATGTAAACTATTGTTTTATAATCCCCCCCCCCCCCCCCAGACCCTTCCAGGCCAACCCCAGCCCCTTCCAGGCCCTCCACAGAGAATAATGGAATAATGGTAGCTACTATAAAAGAAAGGGCGTGAAGGGAAGCAGGTACAGTTGCCGAAGTCCTGGAATTGTAAAGCTTGTCCCGTTTCCAGTAATTGTAATTGACCAGTCACGCCCCCCCCCCCCTTCCACCCCCCCCCTTCCAACCCCCCACTCCCCAAAGAATAATGCTGAATGATGAAAAGCAACAGCGGTGGTCAGAATCATCGGATGGCCGAACGACCAATGCATATTTCCCGGAATTCTACATGGGTACCTACGGTCTGACCACTGGATGTCACAGGGAAGAACAAACCGAACTGTTCGTTCGGCGGAGACCGCAAATGTGGTCCTCGAATGTCCGCTGTACGACGGGCCTAGGGTGGAGTTGATATGCGGGACTCTACCTGCGGCAGCGGCTACCTAGTGTTCAGCCGACTTTTCGCCTCTTGCCGGGGAAAGAAGAAAGCACTTTGACCCTGCGCCGGGGACGAATTTAGGCACGTCGGTGGTCGCCCATGGCGCCCCACCATACTACAGCCAGCGACCTCCACATTTTCCGGGGCGCCAAGAGAATTAAGGTGGGCTGGGAGTGACCGCCTATCGTCGCAGACGGTTGGCGGCAGTCGCTCCTAGCCGACCACAGCAACAGAAAATTATTTTATTTTTTGCTTTATTTGAATTATAATAAACTTGTTAGGCCCTCTTTTCCCCGACGATTCGGCGAAGGAGTGTTGTGGCCTCCACTGGAGGTCGGAAACCCAAAAAAAAGGGGGGAAAGGGGGTGTGGTAAGAGGTAGCCAATAGGCTGGCTTCCCTGGCATACCCCTGAGACTTAATTTCAATTCTGGTTCTGAAATAGATTGTTAGACGCTTGCTTATGCCTCAATTTTTTTTGGTGTATTCTTTAATAGTTTAATAGTATTATTTATTAAGTTGAGTGTCTTTAGAGTAATAATATCGCAAGATTAATGGAAGAGGCAGCGAGGGAGTGTATGTCTTGGCAACGCTGCATCCATACGACTTCAACCAGCCCACCCCTAGCTGTGTTCCATCGGACTGAAATTTTTTTTAAATTTTTTCATTATGGTTATTAATTACAGGATCCAATTGGTCCAGACAGTGGTACGTACAGATGCCATGTCAAAAATGAGTATGGAGAAAGTAATGCTAATTTGAATTTGAACATCGAGGCTGAGACTGAACCGGAAGGACTTGCACCAACTTTTATTGACAAACCTAAAATTCGATCAGAAAGTGGTGGAAAATTGGTTGTGATGGACTTCAAAGTTAAAGCTGACCCCAAACCTGAAATTGTTTGGTACCATGAAGGGAAAATACTGAAGGAAACCTCAAAGCTCTCATGGAAAATGGAACAGAAGGATGACACCTACTACATAAGACTTGAACTAAAAGTAGGACATTATTTCATTTTTTTCTATAAATATTTATTTTTACCGTTGATATTGAATTTTCATACTCAATATTTCTCTTAAAAATCTCTTTTTCGCAATAACATTATTCCGCAATAGAAAAATATGGTGTTTTTAGACTATTTCCCACTCCTTAAAATTATTTTTTCTCTTGTTCCAATTTTCATCCCAAACCAATTTTTAAAAAATCACTTTTGTTGTGTAAGGAGATTCTGAATTTCTATATTATTTATTTTTTCACATATTTTAATTCTTTCATGCATTTTTTTGTTTTTACAACCTAGCAATTGTAGACGTTTCTGTAGACGTTGTTGGGAAGTACTCCCATTATCACTATCTAAAAATGTATAAAAAATAACTGTAAGAAGTTCGTCAATAATTCATTAAAAAAATTATATTACAAGAATGTTAACTAACCCATCATTTATTCACTGATCATTATTGTTAACCATTTTTCAATTTACAATAAAAATCAGCAAATAAATTACGGGTTAGTTAGCATTCTTGTATATGAATAATTGAAATATAATTCTGTTAAGAATTATTGACGAATCTTACGATGTTATTTTCATTTATTAAGAGTACTGCCCGAAAGTCTATATTTGCAGGTTGTAAAGACAAAAAAAAATGTGAGAATTATAGAGCTGTGAAAAAAGTATATAATATAAAAATAAATAATGTGGCTCTGAACTCTTATATAAAAATAAAACAATATAAGAAAAAAAGGGTTAGGTTAGGTTTTATAACTCATGCCCGGGCTTTGTTAAATTTTTATTCAGGGCAGGGGTCTTTAACGAGTACCTGACATCGTACAGGCTCGGGACCATCGCTTAACGTCCCATCCGAAGGACGGCGTGCTTAAATTTATTTTACCTCCCAGATAAAACAAACTAAGGGCCTCGGTCGGGTTTCGAACCCACGACCTTGAGCTCAGAAGACAAGCACGCATACCACTGAACTACCGGCTCCCTCATAAGAAAAAAGTATACTCTAAACATTCCCCTTCTCCTCTTTCTATAGATGGAAAGACGTCCAACGATGTCCCAGACACATTAGTCATTCAGTCATCATTAGTCTCATTCAGTCATCATTAGACTTATTTAGTCATGTGTAACCTGTAGTCGCTTTCAGTGATGAGTATACAGGGTTTCCCCATTTAGCCTCTTATATAAAAATAATGCAATATCAGAAAAAAAAGGTATATTCTAAACTTAAACATTCCCCCACTCCACATCCTATAGAGGGAAAGACGTCCAACGATGTCCCAGACACATTAGTCATTTAGTCATCATTAGTCTCATTCAGTCATCATTAGTCATTTAGTCATCATTAGTCTCATTCAGTCATCGTTCGACTTATTTAGTCATGTGTAAACTTAAATAGATACCTGTAGTCGCTTTTAGTAATGAGTATACAGGGTTTCCCCATTTAGCCAAAAATATACGACGGCATACGCTACATGAGAAATCTTGTTTGTTTGTATTTGTGACTCATGCCAGGGCGCCTATAGAGCGCTCTTTCGTCGTCCTGGTGGACATGAGACCGACACTATAGTGGGTGTCCTAACTGTTGTTTTCCTAGAATAAGGGTCTTTAACGAGTAGCTGACATGGCACAGGTCCGAAACCACCTCGCAACCTCTTTGCTACTCTGCGCCCACACGACAAATTTTGAATTCCTCAAACTGATGAGACTGGATCTGACATTTCAATGTTATATCAACGAAAAGAGAGACCAGAAAAACACTATTTATTTATTGTTTTATTAATTTGAGCCGAAAAGCTGCTGTTAAAAAAAACAAAAAAAAAAAAACACAATTTAAAAAATGAGTGGGAAATTAGTATAATTACCTTAGTAAGTTTTCTTTTTACCCCCAATAATCAAAATTTCTGTGTATTATTTTCATATTTAATTTAAATGTATTTCAGGAGCCTGGAATTCAAGATTCAGGCATATATAAATGCAACATCAAAAATGTGGGCGGAGAATTAAACGCGAATCTGACTCTAAACATAGAAAGTAAGTTTTGGATTATTTCGAAAGTTTTATTAGTAATACCCAAATTTTTGGTGAGGGGTACCCAGCCAGTGATGCTAACAACTACACAATCAGGGTCCATCGAACGTTACTATGATCTATTTACTAGAATATGATATAATGATATGATTTTTTTTTTTCAGTTATTCCTGTTATTAAAGAAGTTCCTAAGACTGTTACGATCACTA
Source organism: Aradus depressus (assembly GCA_963662175.1). Taxonomy (NCBI): domain Eukaryota; kingdom Metazoa; phylum Arthropoda; class Insecta; order Hemiptera; family Aradidae; genus Aradus; species Aradus depressus. The sequence continues at coordinate 36,572,875 of OY759218.1, forward strand.
AAACGAATACAATAACTATCGAAGCTAAGGTTCAGTCTGTTTTTGAACCGAAAGTTTCCTGGATGAAAGGTTCTACAGTCATCAAAGAAGACACAAAGCACAAAGTTGAAGTTAAACATGTTAAAGAGGTGAATTAAAAATAATTTTTTATTTACTTAAAAAGACAAGAAATTAACAGACGATATAAACTGTTACTAAGACTACTAGACAAAAGACTCAAACCTATGTGGACTTACGGACTTGAACTTTGGGGTTCTGCCAAGGCTTCCAATCTCCAGGGCATCCAATCCTTTCAATCCAAAATCTTTCGTACAATAGCCAATGCTCCTTATTACGTCTCCAACAAACCTCTTCACACTGACCTTAACGTACCTTTTGTCACCGAAGTTGCTAAATCCAAGTATAAAAAATTATTTTCCTCTCTTAGTTCCTACAATAATTCTCTAGTCCGTGTCCTCCAATTTGCCACATTTCTCCAACGACGGCTTAAGCGTCACTGGCCTAGAGACCTTCTTAGCAGCAGCAGTGTCAGTGATTAGTTACAATTGGGAGTAACTCAGTGACCAAGGGGTGATGTAAAAAAATATGAGCGCTTCTATATACTTGGAAGCATTTTCATAACCAATGCTTATACGAAAATTTCTGTTAAAAATTCAATTTCTAATAGGATCTCCTAAGTATCGACGTTTCAACTTGTTACACACTGTATTATGTAAATAACAAAGAAAATAACCAAATTTCATTCCTTGTCCAACTCCAGTCTCAATTACATTTCCTTTTGATCTTCCTTCATCTATTACGACATGTTGTCATCTTTCTTTCAAAGATGATTGAATTAACCTATTTTTAATATGTTAATATATGTTCCAATATACGTTCAGCAGTTTTTGCTTGAAGCCCTGATTAACACAGAGGTAGATTTTCATTTTTTTTTAATATACTTATTTATTATTTACAGGGTGAATATGTTGTAAAATTGGAAATTAATCCTTGTTCTCCAACTGATAAAGGAGCGTACAAATTGATAGCTAAAAATGAAAAGGGAGAAGCGGTATCCACGACAATAGATGTCATTCTGCCGCCCTCAGTGGAAGTCCCAGTCATCAAGCAAGGCCTCCAAGACACGGTAAGGACATTGTTATATATAGAGAAAGTTATGTAATTTGTCCAAACTTCGATAAGCCCTAGATGCTTAGGCATAAACAATTGCGAAATAGCCAGGCATGAAGAGTGTTGCCGAAATATATGTATATGCCGAAATATATGTATTAGGGTGGTCCTTAAATTGAAAAAGTTGAAATTTTAAAACGTGCTCCCCCTAGGTCGAAAGAAGTTCCCAAAAAAAAATTTTTGGCGCCGAAAAAACGAGAAAACATATTGAATAACCCGTCCCCCATCGAGGTTGAGTTTTCTTCAGTCGATCGATTACTGAGCCGTTGATTTCCATCGCATTAAGGTAGAAAATGGTACTCAGGGGTTTTCGGGGTCGCTGAAGCAGAATATGATGTTAAAAACTAATTTTAATACATGCCAGCTGTCAAAAAACCTGTCATTATCATTTACTTTTTTCATAATCATGGTTTTTTCAGTATTATCATTGTCGACAGCTGTCAAGTGTGAAAATTATTTTTAGAAATTGATTAAATATCGAAAAATGTTTTCCTTACATTTTTTTAATCGAAACTAGTAGACATTTTTGTTTAGAAACTGATGGAGGACGATTTGGGAACTTCTTTCGACCTAGGGGGAGCACGTTTTAAAATTTCAACTTTTTCAATTTAAGGACCACCCTAATATGTATATGCCGAAATATATACGCTGCAAATAGTTGACTTACATAGGGGATCTTAAATCCTCATATTAAATTTTGTGTTGATACATTTATTATGTGAAGAAGTGGAATGGTGGTTCAAACACTTGTGAAGAAATAAGATTGTAGCTACTTAATACTCTTACTTGATCTCTTCTTTGGTGCTTCACTCACCAACCGGGATCTTATCTTTATGTTACTTAATTTGCTTGGCTAAAACGAGAGGTATTACAATTTAATATTAATCCTTGGGGGTTTCAGTCATTACACAATTTAGGCTGTTAATATAACTATTTCTTCTAAGTTGAGGAACTCTGGTTCATAACTAGACCTGACGATGGTGTGAAGCCGCAACCGGTAGTTGTATTTTTATAAATATCTTTAGTGGAATAGACAACATTTCAAAAAATAAGCTTGTTTTATTTATAACTATTTCTCGTTCTAAAACAAAATGCGATTAGTCCATCTTTTTAGGTTAGGTTTAGGTTACGTTTTATGACTCATGCCCGGGCTTTAACTACGAGGTCATATCGCCTACTAACAGAGCGCTCTTTCATCACTCTGGTGGACATGAGCCCGACTCTACTGTGGGAGTCCTAAATTTTGCTTACCTTAAATTTTTATTCACCTAGGCCAGGGGTCTTTAACGAGTACCTGACATCGTACAGGCTCGGGACCATCCGAAGGACGGCGTGCTTAAGTTTATTTTACATCCGAGATAAAATAAACTAAGGGCCTCGGTCGGGTTACGAACCTACGACCTTGAGCTCAGAAGACAAGCACGCATACCACTGAGCTACCGGCGCCCTCCATCTTTTGAATTTCCGATTACATAACTTCTGGTATACATTTTATGGCTTGGGAAGTAATAAGTGGACAAGCCCCTGTGATTATTACCCAAATCGAACAAAAGAGGGAGAGAGGTAACCTAGTGTATAACAAATACTGGTTCTTCCCCTGCTTATTTGACGTTTAAAGACCGGGTTTTCCCCGGGTTCAAACAATTCCCATCATTCAAAAAATAAGGAACCGTCGTTACCTAATCAAAAACAACCTGAGGTACCATTTTCCTTTTCTTCATGTAATGAGAGGACTGATGTCTATTATCTAGGGTACAAACCACAATCTAATCCTCTTATCCCTGCCCCATTAGTGCTACTGTGGGAGTCATAAATTTTGCCCTTCCAGGTTTAATGACCTAAACTAGAGGGTATTTAACAAATACCTGACAGACAAAAACGATAAGGCCCCTTGGCCGGGTTTCGAACCCAGGATCTTGAGATCAGTAGGCTAGCGTGCTTCCTCTAAGCTACTATCGCTATTTGATTGATATTGAAAGTTAGTATAAGCATACTAACAAAAACGCCTGAACTAAAAAGAGCACTTTTGACTAGAACAAGTGGAAAAAGCTGTCGGTGAATCACCGGCAATGTACTTCCTCAGAACGAATTAATCAATTAAGTTGTCGTTCCCTCTCCAAAACCAGTCGACTGTTTGCGCTAATATTCAACATGTGACTTACATATAGGCTCCTAAGTCGATAAATTAATTAAATCGGCAGTTATAAGACTTTTAGAACTAAGCCCACTACCCCTCTTTCCCTGTGCCGGATTAGCCACGTAGCAAGAGTAGCAAATGCTACGGGCCCCGCGAATATCCAACGCCTGTCTGACCGTAAAAAAATATCAATTTAGATAGGAGCGTAAGAATATTTTGCATGCCTTAAGCGCGAAGCGCTTAGGCTATGCTTTACTCCCACCTGAAAATCTAAAACTCGATTTCGTCACGTTAAATCTTATCTGAAATTAATCATTTACATTTATATGGTATATCTTTAGAATCGTGTTTCCCAAACGTAGAAATCGCCTTGCGCATTTACTTGTCTCTCATGATCACTAACTGCAGTGGCGAACGTTCTTTTTCAACATTAAAACGTATTAAAAATGAGTTAAGGAACACGATGGGCCAAAACCGTCTTAATCATCTCACTTTGATGAATATAGAGCATGATTTGCTTAAAGAAGTCGATATTGAAAGTGTTATCTCTAAATTTGCCCATATTAAATCCAGAAAAGTTTATTTGTAACAGTTTTGTTTTATTTAATACCCTAAACTTGAGAACCTAAAGCAAACAGAGGGCCTCTTGACAGAATTTGCTACAGGCCCCTCGCTGGCTTAATCCGGCACTGCTCTTCCCTTCAGTCGATATCACTGAAAGACAGGTTATATCCTTATTGGATTTTGACTTTAAATATGAAATTTCATATCTATACATGTTATTGGGGTTTTTGAGTCAGGACCCTCTGATCCTCCTCCCCTTCTTGCGATTCCGCTGAAAATTGGGAGTTTTGAATACACATATGAAATTTTGTGTCAATACATTCATTAGAACAAAAGTTTTTGAGTCAAGCCTCTCCCCTATTCCCCCCCTCCTCTTTGACCGATTTGGCTGAAAATCGATAGATGTTGTCTTTATGGTGTATTGGTCACACATATAAAATATTGTGTCGATACATTCATTCTATCGGCTGTTTTTAGAGATTTTATGTTAAGCCTCCCCCTAATTCCCTCTCCCCTTTGTTCGATTTATCAGAAAAATAATATATGTGTCATCGTTAGAGAGTTTTGGATTCACATATACAATTTCATGTCGATACATTCATTCTATCGGGAGTTATAGTGTTCATAAACACACAGACAGCATTTTTTTTTCTTATTTGGAATCTAGCGGTCGGAAAACATTAAATTCTGTTCAAAACTTCGCATCGAAGTTTTGACCGATTACTTCGCATACATATTAAGAATACGAATTAGAGGGCGCCAGTAGCTCAGTGATATGCGTGCTTGCCTTCTGAGCTCTAGATCGTGGGTTCAAAACCCGACCGGAGGCTTTTAGTTTATTTTATCTTGTAGGTAAAATAAACTTAAGCACGCCATCCTTCGGATGGGACGTTAAGCGATGGTCCCGAGCCTGTACGATATCAAGTACTCGTTAAAGACCCCTGCCCTAGGTGAATAAAAATTTAGGGTAGGCAAAATTTAGGACTCCCTACAGTAGAGTCGGGCTCATGTCCATCAGAGTGACGAAAGAGCGCTCTGGTAGTAGGCGATATGACCTCGTAGTTAAAGCCCTGACATGAGTTACAATAACTTAACTATCAAAAAGAAATAGATTTAGTTTAATTTATAATATTAAATTTATTATAAAGACACTATAAACAACTAAGAATTTTCGCTAACCCAAATCAGATGTAAATGTAAAAACCAATAAATAAACATGTAAACATATAGACTGTTACAGGGGATATTCCAAACAATAAGTTTTATTTCGATTTTACTATTTAAATATATATATATTTTTTTTAAACTACATGTTCATATTCCTTTTTTTTTTTTTTTTTGTTTTGGTAGGTTTAATTCCTATCGTTAGTTTGGTTAAGCAGCTCGTAATTTTGCTACCTGCACCTAACAAAATTTAGCCTTTTTGACATTTTGTACTCCCCCCCTCTGAATTCCCACCTGAAAATATATACATTTTCTAAGTGTTTCGGCACTACACACACTAATAAGTTTTTATATTCTTATTTCATCTTAAGTAAGTTATTACATAGTTCCTTAGAATTTATTCTCATATAATGGTGTCTTAAAGGAAAATTTTAATTATTGCAGTCAGCAGTTGAAAACCAAACTGTGAAATTCGTTTGTCAGTTTACATCAGTCGAAAAATCGTTGAAGATTACATGGACCAAGTAAGCTTATGATATATTACTGTTAGTACTATTTTGATATGATTTACTGGCATTTTTTGGCAAAAAATGAACATATTAATATTTTCTTATTATTAATTTCAGAAATAGCAAGACCATCACATCCACTGAAAATATTGATATCAAATTTGACGGTCAAACTGCCACATTGATTTTACAAAATATCAAACGTGACTTCGATGGAACCTATAAAATAACAGCAACAAATTCCGCTGGTACTGTAGAATCATCAGCCAAGCTAAAAGTAACAGGTAAATATAATAGAAAAATATTATAAAGAACTGTGATCCGGTCACATATTAGTTAGTTATTATGACTCATGCCCGGGTTTTAACTACAAGGTCATATCGCATACTACCAGAGCGTTCTTTCGTCACTCTGGTGGACATGAGTCCGACACTACTATGGGAGTCCTAAATTTTGCATACCCTAAATTGTTATTCACCTAGGGTTGGGGTCGTTAACGAGTACCTTACATACATCGTACAGGCTCGGGACGGCATGTTTAAGTTTTTTGACGTGTAAACGTCTATTTACTCGTTAAGCACAGTGATAGCCTGTCAAACTATCTTGTGTTACAAAATACCGTCAGATTTCAATCGCTAATAACTACGAGACTAATAATGCGATAACAACGGTTGAGGTCACAATGGATACATAATGTCTGTACGTGTTTGTTTTGCCTGTGACGTTATCGGGCTAGTGTGGGCGCCGGCGGATGATTGTTGCGAATTAGCGTTGTGTAAAATTAGAAATTAGTGTAGCGTGATAACGCTTTTAAATAGGACATTGATTCGGGTGTCATTGTAAAGAGCTTGAGGAGCACTACTAGGACTCAAAGAGAAACAATAAAAATATTCTCCGAAATATATGTAAATATCGGTATTAAATTGAAAATTTCAAAAAAATAAAAGATGTCGTCTCATATGAATCGTAAATATGCGCGGAATTATAGAAAACGCAAATCAGAGGAAAGCTCGCATCAAAAGGAATTTAAAAAACCTAGAAAGTCTAGTGCCGAGCAAATGCAAGAGCTACGGCAGCATCGAAAAGAAAATGAAAAAAAAAACACTTATGATTTTATCCCGACGTTTTCATGGAAAATCTACGGCGTGGACCTTGCCTACGCCTTAATTTTTTTTACTTCCCTGGCTTGGTATCGACACAATATTTAATACGAGGATTCGGAAGCAAATATAGTGTAAGTCAAATATAGAACGGTCGATTGGCTTTGAGGGAGAGGGAAAACTATATTGGTTAATTCTTGCTGGGGAAGTATATAGCCGGTGATTCACTGACGACTCTTATTGTTTTCATCCCGTTTTAAAATTTACTTAAACATTACTTTTTTTGCTTATCTTTTCCCTTTTATTTTTCCCTTTTCTCTCTTTAATTTCGAGCATAGTTTCAGTAATTTAGGTTCAATAGTTTTAAATGTGGGGAGGTTGGGAGGGACAGACAGACGTCTTACACTCTAAGAGTTCTTCAGATATTCAGGTAAAAATATAAATTTTCACATCCCCTTAGGTCGCCTCAATAAATGCACTTGTCTGACCCAAAGACACTCAGAGGTGTACTTGTCGCCTTTTAAGGTTTAACTGACTAAATGTCAGTGTGTGAGAACCTTACTTTTAAGGCCCTTACTTAAGGCTCTTCCTTTTTTTTTCTCCCTTAGGTCGTCTATAAAACTGAACTTGTCTGGGCCACAGACCCTCTCAGAGGTATACTTGTCACCTTTTCAGGTGTAAATGACTTTAAAAACATCCTTTATATAATACCAATAATATTTATTTCTGTTAAACCATAAAATGGTAATAGGATACGTCATAAAAATGTATACATTAAGATAGCTTATAAATTAGACACATAAACAGATATTAACTCTTAGAGCTTGACATGAATTAGTATTAACTATACTACTAAAAAATAATATGAAATGAATAAATTTGAAAGTATGAGTAAACAAGTAATAATATTAATAAATACAGTAGATAAATTTAATAGTTTAATTAAAATTAAGATAATTACTTATTATAACTTTTCCAAAAGTGTCTTTTTCACGACGACATTTTGGAGCGTTCTCACGACCCATCGTCAGGTCACAATGTGCGAAATATAGACAAGAGAAAGAAAACAAAATAACAATAACAGTTATAAAAAATATATATAAATAAAATTAAAAATATATAAATAGATAGTAAAAATATATAAAAGAAAAACCTAGAAAAATAAAATAAATTAGTATATAAGTAATAAAAAATAATGATTAAAACGTAGATTCGACAGACCTTAAGAGGATATCTATGGAGGAACTCTGCCAAAAAAAATAAAAATGATAGCTATATATCAAATAATGTTTTTTTTAAACATTTTTGAACAATGAGAAAAAAATTCCTTTCCCAAATTGAGGGTTTCCTATTCTCTTCAAAAAATGAGGAAGGGCACAAAAGAAATTAATTCCTTTATGAGTTATATTTTTTTTCAAAAAGAGAGGAGCAATGTTTAGTTATTCTAAAATCTTCTTTCTTCCTGGTATCGTAATCATTATTAGAATTGTTTAGGGAAACTATTTATTTTTTTCCTAATAATCATTTATGTTCCAATTATAAACAGCGCAGAAAAAACAAAACTTTAATTCTTTAAATATATTTCTCTAAATATGTAAGGTCGGAGAAATAAAACTTGGTGTTGTGTGCATAAATATATAAAATAAAATAAAGAAAATTAAATGTATTTATTAGTCATGGTAAGGACTGACCAAAAATCCCTTCTTTTTTATTACTATTTTTTTTTTAAATTATCTAATTTCATTTAATATTGCTAACTTGATTCGCATTATTTAAATAATTGTATTGATATACACTTTTTTTTTTTTTTTTTTCAGAAAAATTCAAACAGGTGAGCCATGATTTATTATTATTTTTAATTAGGTTAGAGCAGTGGCCTTAGAGAAAATATTTTTTAATGTTAATATATATTTACATGAAACATGAAATATTTTTCGAGGAAAAGGTATGAAGTTTTTTTAAAATATATATATTTTTTTAAATTTGAGTAGAAATTCATGAAAGAGCATGATCCTGCATCAGTAAATATTATATTGATTCATTTCCCGTATTTATTTGTTATTTGTCTCCCTTTATTGCATATTCGCATGGCATGTTTTGTCGCCAATGGACAAATTGTTATTCCTATATTCTTTGTAGGAGAATATATACATATATGCTTTAAGTATATATTATTTATTTGTTTAACACATAACTAAAATTATTTCTTATGGTTACAGAAAGAGGAGGAAAAAGAAGAGAAAGAAAAGAAAGTAGAGGTATCATTTCCAGAAAAACGACTTCATATTTTTGCAACTTTACGTTCACTTCTGCTTATTTATTATTTAACATATTCAAATAAATATCTCATTTGCAAAATAACGCTTAGCTTAATTTTGCAGGATTTATCTTCTTACTAATGTATTACATTAAATGTATTTTATTCTTATTTAACTCATTTTCAAGAGGATAATTGTAGGTTTATATAGTCGTCAGTGAATCATCTTATGTGTACTTCCCCAGCACGAATTAATCAATTACGCTTTATGCTCTCATTCTTCCATATTTGACTTAAGTAATGGCTTCTGAATACTCATATTAAATTTTGTATCGATACATACATTATATCGGCAGTTAAATACCCTAATTTGAGTCGAGCCCCCCTTCGGATTTCGAGAAAAATTAATAGGTGCCATTTTTATGGGAGTTTAAATTTAAATATAACATTTCATGTCAAAATATTCATTTCAACGGCAGTTATTTGAGTTTTTGTTTTGTCTCCCCTTAATTCCCCCTTCCCTTTGGCCCATTTGGCTGAAAATCAATATGTATCATCCTTAGAGGGTTTTGAGTATACATATAAATTTCGTGTTGAGTTATTGACTGAAGTCCAGGCTTTAACTATGAGGTCATATCGCCTACTACCAGAGCGCTCTCTAGTCATTCTGGTGGCCATACTACTCTATCTAGGAGTCCTAAATGTTGCCAACATAGGTTGGGATAGGGGACTTTAACGAGTACCTGACAACGTAGAGAATCGGGACCAACACTCAACCCCGTCGGCCGAGTTTCGAACCCACGATCTTGAGTTCAGTAGTCTAACATGCTACCGGCGCCCTCATTTCTTGTAGATACATTCATTTTATCGGAAGTTTTCGTGTTTAACTTACGTAAAAATGCTATGCTAACTCGATGAAACTTTAGCTTAAGCTCATTCGATTTTTTGTGGAAAATTGTTGCTTTTTTTGATCTGGTTATTCTTCGGGCTACTCTTTGACACATAGAGGTGGCCTAAACAAATATATTCATTTTATGGCCTAAGAGCAAATTCTTGCAATTATTAAAAATAATATATACATTTTTCTTGTTGTTTTTTTCAGTTGAACAGCATAAGCTTGTGTGTGCTGCAAATAGATTTCAATTGAAATTCAAACTAATAACATTCTATTTTCTATGAAAACAGTGCTTTCTAACTATTTCATGGCTTTTTTTTTGTGTGTAATTCTAATTATGCTTGAATGAAAATGCTACGAATTTATGCTTGTCAGGAAAGCATAAACATATTAGGCAAGTTTTTTATTTTTTTACTATTAGAAATATTTATTTCTTCATAGTTAAAAAAACAATATTTTTTATTTTTTTACTAGTATTTGGTATTGCCTGTTTATTCTCAGAAAATTTCACAAAAATTCTACCTCAATTTTAACTATTTTCAGAAAAAGAAGAAAGAAGAGGAGAAAAAAGAAGAAAAATCAGTGGAAGAGAAGAAAAAGGTACTTAAATTTACTTTAATATTAGTAGAAATTAGATAACATCCATTTCATTTCGAACTACATCAAAACGTTATGTAGTATTATACTAAATATATATTGTGATGTATAAAAATAATTCACATATTAAAATCATTGAATTATAAACATTAAAAAATTAATTATATTTATTTTTATATAAAAAGCAAATTTATTTCAAAACAAATGAGTACAAAAACAAAACATCAGCTGTTTTTTTAGTGAGTATAGAGGGAGTCGAGGCCTAAGGATGGCGACGGTCTGAGTGAAGGTAGACAGTGGTGTTTAGGCTTAAATTGTGATGAACTAAATATAAGTGAATTGACGGTGAAATTGATCCAAAAAGAAGGTACTTTTATTTGTTTATATGTACAGGATATATGCCCAGAAATATATAACTTAAATTTAAAAAAAATTACCAAAATATAAAACAAAAAAGATTGAATTAGTGTTAAGAATTTAGTTTTTAAGATTTTTCTTTTGATTTTTGTTTGTTTCAATATTTAATTTTTTAATTTTAATAATGTAGATTGAAGAAAATAAACCCAATATCTGTTCTCTAAAATTATATTCTATTCATTTTCCCTGTTGGCCCATAAGATTATTTGAAAACCTTTGGATTAGATTTTATATTTTTGCAAAATTTAGAAGACAAGATGGCATCTCTTTAGAAATCCAAATGAAAAGTTTGTTAATTGAAATTTTTTTAAAAAATTACCGTGCACTTTCTTTAAAATTGCACGTCTTGAACTTTTGATACTTTTTTAGGGCCCTTTTCGAAAAACTACTGTAGAAATCAAAATTTATTATTTTCAAAAAATGAAAAAAATTGGCGCAACATAATATGCAGTTAAAATATGCAAAAACCACTGAAATATATATTTATGGTCAAATATGCAGACATATGCAAAATAAAAGCTGCTTTAATCGAACCGTTTTGGTCCAAAACATGTTTTAAAAGTCATAATAGTGATCTACGAAGCAGAGATAAAAATATGCAAATGCATTAACATCCGAGCCCTACTAATAACCAATAATGTTTCAAATATAAACAGCGATGGCAAAGGCAGGATTTTAAGTTGTTTAAATATTTCTCTGTAGCTTGTTCTTTGAGTAATATTGTTTATAATTCTTAATGCTTTTTTCTGAAGTCTGAAAATATTAATACTCGAGCTACATTATTCCCAATGTATTAAACCGTAACTGATTATGGAGTGGAAATAGGCGTAATAGAGAGTAGTTAACGTTTCCTTAGGCACGATCTTTTTAAGATTTCGAAGTAAGAAGCAAACGGAACTCAGTTTCTTACCGATAATAGCCGTATGTTCAGCCCATGTAAGTTTCGTATCAATTTGGAGACCTAGGAATTTTATATTATATTTGAATGATACGGAAAGAGTATCAACAGTTAATGGTTTTGGCAGTTGTTTCTCTTCTGGCAATTTATTCGTATTTTTGTAGTTTAAGATAGTTGTTTTAGACGCATTTAACATTAAATCATTGAAGAGAAGCCATTCGTTTAAAATTCCAAGAGCTTTGGATATGGTTTCATTGAAAGCGGTGGGATTTTTTGCCGTCACGAGTATATTAGTATCATCCGCAAAAAGGACCGAATTAAAGGGTTTCACATAACTAGGTAAATCATTAATGTATATGAGGAACAGCAAAGGTCCTAAGATTGATCCTTGAGGAACACCGCATGTAATTTCTCTCCATTCTGACGTATACATTTCCCCAGTTACATCCTGAGCTTCGACTCTTTGTAGCCTTCCAGATAAGTAACTACTAAAGAGATCAAGCGCTACACCTCTAATGCCGTTGGCTCATTTTTTTAAGAAGTACTTCGTGATTCACCAGATCGAAGGCTTTAGTTAAATCAGCGAATATACCAGACACTTGTTCTTTTTTGTCTAGAATTGAAATTATTTGTTAAATAAATTCAAAAGTGGCATTTGAAGTCGATTTATTTTTTCTAAACCCGAATTGTTCGCCAGTTAGCAGTCTATTATTTCCAATAAATCAATAAGTCTTTTGAACATTATTTTCTCAACAATTTTCGAAATTGTTGGGAGCAGTGAGATCGATCTATAATTTTCCTGTAATAGTTTATCACCTTTTTTGTGGCTTTATTTTCGCTAATTTCAGTGAGTTAGGAAAACAACCTGATTCAAAACAATGATTGATTACGATACTCAGAGGCTCTGCGATATTTTTGGAAAGGCTTTTGATTATTTTGTTTGATAAATAATACGTGTCGTATGTGTATATTTATTAGTCATCTTTTTTGTTGTAGCAAATATTTAAAAATCTTTCTTTTATATTTCATTAGCTATTATAAGTTTCTATTTCTATATTATACCATTACTATGAAATATTTCTATGTAAAATCGAAAAATTTTGAGTTTATATACACTAGGCTCATGTTTAAAATAGACGTGTCTATTTTAAACATAAACTTAAAATTTATCGATTTTACATAGAAATATCATGTTTCCCTATACTTGGTACAGTTAGGGAAATATTATATTTATGTATAATTTAAATAATTAATTGAACCTACGATTAATTATTAATGATTATAATTAAACTAAATAATTAATTTAACCTCCCCTGAGTTCCCGAGTATCTTGAAGAGTACAAGTACTTCCTGCTGCCCTGCACTTAACGTACATCATGTCCAAAACAAACTCACAAAGATCTTAAGCGAAAAATTATCTACAGAGTAATCCGGGTACTCTCAATATTTTAGCACTCAGAAAATAAAAATATAAAATTATATTATTATTATATATAATTATTATTGAATAATAAGTATTATTTAGAAATATACAATTTATTTATAATATTTAAGGGTTCAAAATTTTTTTTTTGTACAGGAAGAGGTTCAGGAGAATGCCGAAAGAAGAACATCAGTTATAAAGGTCAGTTGATGCAAAAAGACGATAAATTTTTTAATTTAAATTAAAAATTTTTTGAAGTGAATTTCTATGAGGAATTTTTTTTTTGGAGGTTGTTATGGACGTGCTGTAATTAATAAAAGAACTGAGCCTTGTTGTCCACCCACATATTTTCTAGAGCCAGCTTTCAGTCAGATTGACCATCAGTGCTAACTGATTTAATAATAGCAGAGAGCTGTAACAGTCTGTGTGTTCCCGTTTCATATGTTGCTTCAATAACTCCTAGAGGCCGCCATTTATGAGCGCTCCATTCGTCCAAATGGCGCGGTTTATACTCCAAAAATGAGTCGTGAATTTGCTTTAACTACGAGGTCATATCGCCTACTACCAGAGCGCACTTTCATCACTCTGGTGGACATGAGCCCGACCCTACTGTGGGAGTTCTAAATTTTGCCAAACCAGGTTTATTTAGCTATTTTTAACGAGTACTTGACATCATATCATCGCTAAATGTCCCATCCGAAGCACGTTGTACTCAAGGTTTTTTCATCTCCCAGATAGAAAATCTAAGAGCTTCAGTTTCGAACCCGCGATCTTGAGCTCAGAAGACAAACACGCTACCTCTGAGCTACCGGCGCCCCCTTGTAATTGTTTTTTTGATATTGAGAAAAATGTGAACATATGAAACTTTTCTCTCGAAATAAATAGGAGACATATTGAATATTGTTAGAATGCTAAGGAATTTAGAGGAGAAATATTTATATTTTGGGTTATTTGAAGATATTTCCAGGTAATTTAGTAATTTTTAAGCAGCTAAATATCTCATTTAAGTCATCCACAAATTATATAAAAGTTAAATGTAACTCCTCTCTTCCTCATTGGTCTCATCAAATGGACTAGAAAGTCATACAATTATCATAAATACATATTTTGACTTGGAATAAATTGCGATATATACTGCCAAAAAACGACTATAAGATGTATTTCTGTTTAAGGGTTCGAAATACTATTCGAAAATAAATAAAGAAGTCTCCCCCCCTCCCCCCCCCCCCCCCCCCCCCCACGATACGTAACACTTCTGGTCAAGTCATCTGATATACAGATTAGATTAGCTAATGCTTCATTGCTGGTTGTTAATTGATGTGTGATGTATAAAAATAATACACATATTTTAATGATTAAATTATAAACATAAAAAAATTAATTATATTTATTTTTATATATAAAGCAAATTTATTTTAAAACACGGCCATCAGCTGTTTTTTTAGTGTGTGTAGAGAGAGTCGAGGCCTGGGTTCAAGGGTGAGACGGTCTGAGTATGGACAGTGTGGTGTTTAGGCTTAAGATATAATGAACTAATTCGGAGTGAATTGACGGTGAAATTGATCCAAAAAGAAGGTACTTTTATTTGTTTATATGTACAGGATATATGCCCAGAAATATATAACTTAATCTTTAAAAAAATGACCAAAATATAAAACAAAAAAAAAGATTGAATTAGTGTTAAGAATTTCGTTTTTAAGAGCTTTTCTTTTGATTTTTGTTTGTTTCAATGTTTAGTTTATAATGTAGATGATTTAAGAAAATAAGCCCAATATTTTTTCTCGTAAATTCTGCTCTATTCATTTTCCCTGTTGGCCCAGTAAAATTATTTGAAAACCTTTGGATTAGATTTAATATTATTTAAAATTATTAAAAATGGCATCTCTTTATAAAACCAAGTGAAAAAATTGTAAATTGCATTTTTTTTAATACGTGCACTTTCTTAAAAATTGCACGTCTTGAACTTTTGATACTTTTTTAGAGCCCCTTTTCGAAAAACTATGTAGAAATCAAAATTTAGTAAAAGAAAAGAGATAAAATTTCTACAGGAAATGTGGTAATTTATTGTTTATTATTTATTCTTTTCGTTTTAATTATTATCTCATTATTATTAATTTAATTATTATTTACACTCTATCAAAAAATTCTGTGAACACTCACCTGGGTTTCCTTCAATTTGTAATTGTGGGCATAGGAAAAAAATGTTCACAAGGAAATTACACTTGTTTAACACAATAATCAATAAACACTTTATTTCCCAAAAGATAACACAAAATATTATTCAACTATATAGTATAATAAAATTTTAATTGAAAATGACGTCCCTTAAGGGCAAAAAAAGTCTGTGAACACTTACCTATATAAACAGAGATGAGCCTACAGCCAAACAACAAGAAGGGATTAGCTTCATAACAACTGTCTCCTATCAATGGAAGTGCTCAGTAGTATTTATTAAGCCATCAATATGGAAGTGCAAGTAGCAGTTCGTGAATTGATTGTTAAGTTAAGAAACGAAGGAAGAAGTATTCGCGAAATAGGCAAAATAGTAAAGAAAAATCCTTCTACAGTGCATAATATTATTAAAAGATTCAATGAATTAGGCTGTGCTTCCAGCAGACCACGATGTGGACGCCCTACCAAGTTAAATCGCCTTCACACACGGGAAATCTTAAAAACTGTTCGTGATGAACCCAGTACCAGTGCGCCAAAAATTGCACAAATCTTGTTACGTGACTATGGCGTAACAGTAACACCTCAAACCATAAGAAACAGGTTACATGAGAATGGTTATAATGGTAGGGTTCCTCGGAAGAAACCATTTCTAAGTGAAATGAACCGTAAGCGCCGTTTACAGTTCGCAAAAGAATTTGTTCAAAAGCCTCTAATGTTTTGGCAGTCAATCATTTTCTCTGGTGAGTGTAAATTTAGTGTGTTTGGATCAGATGGACGACAAAAAGTGTGGCGAAAAGCAAAGGAGGCTTTAAAACAAAACAATTTACGATCCACAATGAAACATGGAGGTGGTCGGTATTATGGTCTGGGGATGTATGAGTAGTAGAGGAGTTGGAAATCTGCATGTTATTGATGGAATAATGGACAAGTATGTGTATATTGAAATATTAAGAAATCATTTAAAGAAAAGTGCCGAGAAATTGGGGTTGGAAAGAACATTTCTGTTCCAGCAGGATAATGACCCCAAGCACACAGCTCATTTAGTTAAGGAGTGGCTTCTGTATAACGCACCCCGACGCCTTAATACTCCTCCCCAGTCCCCAGACCTTAATCCCATAGAACATTTATGGGATGAAATTAAACGCCGAATTCTTATTCCGGCGTGAAAAACAAATCAGAACTGAAAGCAGCCGTTGCAGAAGAATGGGGCACAATTTCCGAAAAAGTGACTTCAAGATTAGTAGGATCCAGGAAAAAAAGATTAATAGAAGTTATAAAGAACAAAGGAGGGCCTACCAGCTTCTAAAACATTTATTATTATTGATTTAAAAAAAATAATTACCTCATATTATAATGTGTTCACAGACTTTTTTTGCATTTAAGGGACGTTATTTTCAATTAAAATTGCATTATACTATATTGTTGAATAATATTTTGTGTTATTTTTTGGGAAATAAAGTGTTTATTGATAATTGTGTTAAACAAGTGTAATTTCCTTGTGAATAACAATAACAAATTGAAGGAAACCCAGGTGAGTGTTCACAGAATTTTTTGATAGAGTGTATATTCGTATTTATTTATCATTTATTTAAGATTAACACTTAACACTTAAATCTTTAACTTTTATTACCACAGATGAATATTGAGATTTTTATTTATTTTTTTCTAATTGATATATTTTGGCTGTAGGTTTCACAAGAAGAAAAGCAAGAAGTCAAGATGAGCGAAAGAAAAATGTCTATTAAGGTGAGTTTTTTTTCAACAAATTAACAATTACATGGTCCGTCTGTCAGAAGAGAGGGTATTCTTTTATAATTAAAATATAGTATTTTTTTAGACATTAAAAAGTAATAACATTACAGAAGAAAGTGGTATTACACATTACATAATGACCTCAACATCCCATTTGTACCTTCTGTTATCAAGACACGATATCAAAATTTTCACGACAAACTCCATCATCACGCCAATCCACTTATTCTCCAATTATCCACGAACACTCTCCCCACAAATCCGCCAAGACGTCTAACGCGGGCATGGCAGAGGGATCTGCTCCAGGACTAGCCTGGACTCATCTTCGGTCACGTACCTCAGCAGTACAGCGACACACTTGCCACAGCACATCATCACAATCACTAGTGACAAATGTTGTCGTTGTGAATGTGTAAATAAATAAATAAAAAAATCAACTAATAGTAAGTTGTAAATTACGGAGTAGTAAATAATGAAAATAGAAGCAATAATAAATAAAAAAAATTTGTGGATGAATCCGGTAATGTACTGTCTCAGAACGAATTAATCACTAAACCGTTCGCTCTCCCTTCAAATCCAGTCGACTGTTTAGGCTAAAAATCTATATTTGTCTTACATAGGGGCTTCAGAATCCTCAGGTTTTTGAGTTGAGCCCCCTCTCTTAAACCAAACCGTATATTCCTTAATAGGACCGGAACCCTTCTGCGGGATCTCTAAGAGCACCGCAGGGGCGGCTGACCAGAAAACCCAGGGGTCCCAAAGCAAAGACATTGTTGCGGAACCCTCACAGAAAAGGAGCCGAGAGCTCCTGAATATGAGCAGAATGGATCTAAGAGCTATGACAGGGCTGATTACAGGACACTGTCATATGAACAAACACCTATACAATATGGGCATCGCTAGAAGCCCTCCGTGCAGGAAATGTGGCGAGGAAGATGAGACTCCGGTCCATATTCTAAGCCAGTGTAGGGCACTAGAAAGCAGAAGAATTTACTGCTTTGGGTCTGCCATAACGGAACCGAAGCAGGTAATCGAGGGAACCTGCAGCAGAATCCTGGACTTCATTAAAGATACTTAACCTTCTAAACTTTCTTAATCTTCTTAAGTGGCTGCTATAGGGACCAAGGCACACAATAGGTCTAATCTGTTATACAATCAGCCTTGAAAAAAAAAAAAAAAATTGTGTGTGTCTGTGAACACAATAACTCTCGATATAAAGAGTGTATCAACACAAAATTCTATATGTGAATTCAAAACCCACTTTTAAATTTTCAGCGGAAAGGGGGGGGGGGGTTCAGGGGAGGGGGCTCAATTCAAAAACCCGAATAACTACCGATGTAATGAATGTATCGACATGAAATTTCATATTAATTGTCAAAACCCAATGAGGACATAACCTGTCAAATTTCATCAATATCGCCTGAAGGAAAAGGGGGGTTCAGGGGTGGGGGCTCAATTCAAAAACCCGAATAACTACCGATGTAATGAATTTATCGACATGAAATTTCATATTTAATGTCAAAACCCAATGAGGACATAACCTGTCAAATTTCATCAATATCGCTTGAAGGAAAAGGGGGGTTCAGGGGTGGGGGCTCAATTCAAAAACCCGAATAACTACCGATGTAATGAATTTATCGACATGAAATTTCATATTTAATGTCAAAACCCAATGAGGACATAACCTGTCAAATTTCATCAATATCGCCTGAAGGAAAAGGGGGGTTCAGGGGTGGGGGCTCAATTCAAAAACCCGAATAACTACCGATGTAATGAATGTATCGACATGAAAGTTCATATTAATTGTCAAAACCCAATGAGGACATAACCTGTCAAATTTCATCAATATCGCCTGAAGGAAAAGGGGGGTTCAGGGGTGGGGGCTCAATTCAAAAACCCGAATAACTACCGATGTAATGAATGTATCGACATGAAATTTCATATTAATTGTCAAAACCCAATGAGGACATAACCTGTCAAATTTCATCAATATCGCTCGAAGGAAAAGGGGGGTTCAGGGGTGGGGGCTCAATTCAAAAACCCGAATAACTACCGATGTAATGAATGTATCGACATGAAATTTCATATTAATTGTCAAAACCCAATGAGGACATAACCTGTCAAATTTCATCAATATCGCCTGAAGGAAAAGGGGGGTTCCGGGGTGGGGGCTCAATTCAAAAACCCGAATAACTACCGATGTAATGAATTTATCGACACAAAATTTAGTGAGGATTTAGGAGTACCAATATAAGTCAACTGTTGTATATTATATAATAATTTTAATTTCATGTACAGTTGAACCAAAAGGATATATTTTTTTTGTCACTAGATACATAGTTCAGCCCCCCACCCCCCCCCTCTACCTACGCATCTGCCTTTAATTATATTTAACTCTTAATTTTATTTTAGGAAGAAAAGCAGAGGACGGAGCAAGTGACAGAAAGAAGGGAGTCCATTAAGGTAAGTACTGGAAGTGCACAAGTGTAATGTTCGACAGAAATGTCTCCAGTGCAGCTGGTCAGGTCTCCCAAATTGTTGAAAAAATATCAAGAAAATTTAAACACTACACATTAGCTTATGATTAGAATTTAGTAAAAATTTGATGCGCAGTTTTCAACGGAATTTCAAGTTTTCCGACCTCTAGATTCAAAATGCCAAAGAAAAAAAAAACATTCTGTGCCTGTGAGTACGATAACTACTGACAGAATGAATGTATCAACACGAAATTTTATATGCGAATCCAGAACGCTCTGATGACGACACCTGTTGTTTTTCAGCCAAATTGACCAAAGAGAAGGGGGTGATTAGAGGGGATGCTTAACATAAAAACTTTAATATCATCCGATAGAATGTATGTATCAACACGAAATTTTATATGGGTTACCAAAATCACAAAAGGACAACACCTATCGGGTTTCAGCCAAATCGGCCAAAGAGAAGGGGGTATTAGGAGAGAGGTTTAGCTCAAAAACTGTAATAACTGCCGCAGTAATGAATGTAGCTATGTATTCAGTTAATATGAGCATTCAAAAGCCATATTTAGATCAAAAACCTAATTGATTAATGCATACTGAAGAAGTAAATAAGTAACGGTTTTCGATGATTTTGCGATTTTCTAGTCGATTTCATGAATTCAATACTGAGAATTGGAGGTGTCGAAACCTTTAACGTCGTTATGTATTAAGTCTAAGATTTGAAATAAATTGGAAGATATTTTGCTGCATCACAAAAATATTTCATCATCTTTATTTAAAAATTTATTTTAAAATTGAATTAATATACCAAATATTTCCATTCTTTAGGGTAACGAACAAAAAGGTGAGCAGGTGACACAGAGGAAAATGTCCGTGAAGGTAAAAACAATTAAATATCATATAAAGCTTTTGAATGTTGTTACATGATCACTATTTATAAATTCGGAGATACAGATATAACTGATTGATGTTTTTTTGGTTGCAATAGACTGAAGAAAGGAAGATGGAACAAACATCGACGGACAGGAAAATGTCTATCAAGGTATTTCTTTAAAATATGTTTATTATTTTGTAATTAAAAACACTTGTGGAAATTAAGTTTTTTATGATTATTATCATCATCATATTATATAGGTACCTATTTATGCGCGTTTTTTTTCTTTTTACAGGAGGAAGGACGAAAGGTCGAACAAACAACACAGGATAGGAAAATGTCTATCAAGGTAAAGGAAAACCTTTATTACTTTCTTATGTCTATAGTATAAGGATGTGTTGCAATCGTAAAAAAATCCGAGATCGAGGTTTCAATCGATTTTCATGTTTCAAGGTCCCCTGAATACATTTTCATCATTTTCGCGATGATTTCTGTGCGTGTGTGTGATTTAAAAGTTGTTAGCGTTCTACCACAAAAAATGATTGTAGCTAAGATCTTGAAATTTGGAATGAAGACGTCACATGTGCTAACTTAGATCTGATTAGATTTTGGCCGAAATCGAACGAACATTGAGACCATTTTACTTCGGGGTCTAAGTACATTTTACATGATAGGTACCGCTTATTATTATGACTTAATCAGTTTTTTTTTTTTTTTTCAAATGGACATTGTAGGTACATGCTGAAAACTGTCCTGAAATTTCGTTTTGAGACACAAATGTTTAGACGTTTCCTTGATTTACTCGGAAACGGTTAGTTCTATCGAAAAATTGGTTATTACCAACACTATTCCTTATTAAAATTCCAATCGCTAATTAGCCCACATTTTTGAGATAAGATCAATACAATCAAAGTTACCTCAAAGAATGAAAAATAAAATTCGGTAAGCAATTTTTCAAAGTAATGTATAAATTTGCATAGCAACTTGAAATTATATAAAATATTTTTTCATTATTGGTAGGTTATAGGAAAAATTATAAAAATGAAAAAAATAAATAAAATGTACGTGACTTTCTTATATGAACCACGCTTATAGATCACTCTCTCCCCCTCCCCTTCTCAATATCATTCAATATTGGCATTACTGGGTATAAGAAAGGCACTTTCAAAATAACGATGTACAATGAACTCATTACTTTCATACACCAGTATGAAATGATTTTGAGAGAGGGGAGTGAGAGAGTGAAGAGTAAGCGTGGTTGCTATAAACGAGTCCTGTAATGACCTCATGATTTATTTGAATGTTGTAATTCAGTTTGCGCAAGTTTCGTTGTGATTATTGAAGATGTTATTTATACTGACTACCTTATTATTCCATTATTGGCACGGAAATTATTTTCTATTATACTTTTTTTTTGTTATCTTAACAGGAGGAAGAAAAGAAAATGGAGCAGTCAACACAAGACAGGAAAATGTCCATCAAGGTAATTTATTATTTTTCATATTTTCTTATAACATTTATATTTTTGATGCTATGCATCTTTTCCATCAGGAGTAAAATACACTCCAAAGAAAGATATCTGGATGCTTATATTAATTGAACAGAGATTGCTAGACTGCACAATATAATATTATGTATAGGTATTATGTAGTGTTTATGTGGATCAACAATGGAAGGTAATGAGGGCTAGAGCGGAATGAAGCCTTGGTATAGTTTGGAACAAAGCCTGGCATCCTGGCTCCGAGGGTAAATCACAGCTTAGAAATCTCAAAATACCCGAACAATGAGGCAGTCTATTCAATTATATATATATATATATATATATATATATATATATATATAATCTACAGCTCTGTCTGGCTGGGGAGGTTCACGTCGGTCTGTCTCCATCTGCCTCTGTCTGTCCGTAAACCTCTCCCCGTTTGGCCGTCTGTTCACTCTGATTCAAGGAGACCTCGAAGAAAGAAAAAAAAAAAAAATATATATATATATATATAATTGAATAGACTGCCTCATTGTTCGGGTATTTTGATTTATACATTAATATGAGGAGTGACTGTTCAAAACGTGTTTTGTCACAGTAATACAAATTTACAGTACAGGTGAAAAACGCATATCTTGAAAAATACTGCTTAGAATTACATGCGGTTTTTTCCTGTACCATTTTTGTTGTCTAAACGCAATGAATTTGTTATCAAAAAGGTTATCAACAACTAGAAGCGTGGGCAGGCCGCTTTCCTATTGGATGTTGGGAGATAACACTATTTGAACCAAACCACGTGTTGGACAAATCATGTTTTGTTTGGAATACCTCTTTTCTCCGTACATTTTACGCAGGAGAAACATTTTTTTGAATGGTTTTGTTTTTGCCAGGGTATAGATATTAATAAAATAAAGATGGCAGCTTAATAATCTCAACATTGTATTTATTGGGACAAAACACGTTTTGAACAGTCACTCCTCATATATGCATATATATTGTGGAGTTTTTAAATTGGGGGTTCTTTTAAAAATTAGTAGTGACAATAGAAATTTTTATATAATATATTTGTGAATTATGACTAGGCTATTTTTTATATTTACAGGCTCATTTGGTCCATCTTCCTTTTTTTCTAAATTATCCTGCAGATCACGTGCGTCTTGTTCGATGGTGTGTCCTGAGACTGCCTAACGGACGGCCTAACGGGGACAGGTTCCTGGACAGACAGACGACCTAACGGGGACAGGTTCATCAGGTCACAGGTTAAGAGGGTTAAAAAAGGGTTAAGAGGTTTAGAAGGGTTACTCTATACAGTACAGGCTCATTTGGTTCATCTTCCTTTTTTTCTAAATTATCTGATTTTAATGAAATTTAACATGTAGTATTCTTAAAAGCCAAATTGAAATTTAGAGTGTGTGACGTCTCAAAATTCTTAACGGGAGAGGGGACTGTGAGGGGAGGCTGAACATAAAAATAATTCTACCTGATTAACGGATTATCGGATTGTCATGAAATTTTACAGGTAGTAATTTTAAAAGCAAAATTTAAAAAATAGGCTATGTGACATGTGCATTTGCATATCAATTAAAAATCTATGTATAGATTAAATAAAATAAAATAAATCAATAATTCTGTACTGAATAAAATGCCTAATTTTACGATATTGTTACTATTGATATTCATATCATGCTGGGAAGTTTGCCATGTGGACCTCAAGTGCCGCACTTAGTTACAAATGCCACCTTTGTAGAGTCATAATACACGGCCCAGTAATTTCCTCTGATTTAGGGCGCAAAGAGGCGAAACACACACATCCGAGAGCCTGCTTGTTAAGCTGGGATTTACACTTTGAGCCAGGAAGCCTGGCCTTGCTCCCAACTGTACCAACAACCATGCTACTCTAGCCCTCATTACCTGTTAACGCACCACACAATACTATAACGGGAGTCAGGTCGTGAGTAACGCAAATAACGTTACAAGTAACGTTCTATTGTTACATAATCTATTAAAATTGTTATAATTTCGGTTATACTTGACCGATTTGTGCCTGGTTAAACAGTTTCGTTTGTTTTGAAGAATATGCCCAAAATAAACCCAAGAAGAGCGAAAGATGCATAGCATAAATAATCTACAAGGGGGAGAGTATCAGGGTATCTACATAATTTGGAATTTTTATTAATTAAATTAATACAACTTTCCAGAAAGAAGAAAAAGTAGAAGAAAAATCTGAACTGAAGGCTGTTCCAGAGAAGGTATTTTTTGTTTTCTTTTTAAATTTCAAATGTGGAACTTATTTTCAATTTATTTTATTATTTTGTATAACCTCAATATTTGCAAAATTCGGTTCTTTATTTCATTGGATATTTTTTTACCAGAGCGCTCTGGTAGTAGGCGATATGGCCTTGAGTTAAAAGCCCGAGCATGAGTCGAAAAACAAATAATACCGTGATTACTTGTTTCGGCCATCAAAACTATTGCCAATCCTGGGAGGCAGAATTTTTTTTTCAAAAATATAAAAAAAAATTAAAATAATTGCAAGAACATATTATTCGTCAATTTGTTTGTACTAAAATTGCACACTGGGTCAAGGTATTTAATATAACCCGCCGAATTACCATAAACTTAGTTAGATATTATGACTCATGCCCGGGATTTATTACGAGGTCATGAACCAAACTCTATAGTGGTCTTTTAAAAGTACCCGACATCGAATAGGCTCGAGACCATCGCTTAACATCCCATCCGAAAGACGGCGTGCTCAAGGTTTTTTCACCTTCTTTCTTATGTCCGAAAGCCCCTCGGCATGGAGTGAGCCTGAACCTCTACCATCAGTTTCTGCACTGGGCGAGTGCCCTCATCTCTGCCGTTGTCCTGCCCCAACCACTGGATATACTCCAGATATTGTACCCGGGGCTTCCCACGTGGCCTCCTTCCTACAGGTCTTGGGCGAGTGCCCTCATCTCTGCCGTTGTCCTGCCCCAGCCACTGGATATACTCCAGATATTGTACCCGGGGCTTCCCACGTGGCCTCCTTGCTACAGGTCTTGGGCGGGTGCCCTGATCTCTGCCGTTGTCCTGCCCCAGCCACTGGATATACTCCAGATATTGTACGCGGGGCCTCCCACGTGGCCTCCTTCTTACAGGTCTTGAGCGAGTGCCCTCATCTCTGCCGTTGTCCTGCCCCAGCCACTGGATATACTCCAGATATTGTACGCGGGGCCTCCCACGTGGCCTCCTTCTTACAGGTCTTGAGCGAGTGCCCTCATCTCTGCCGTTGTCCTGCCCCAGCCACTGGATATACTCCAGATATTGTACCCGGGGCCTCCCATGTGGCCTCCTTCCTACAGGTCTTGGGCGAGTGCCATCATCTCTGCCGTTGTCCTGCCCCAGCCACTGGATATACTCCAGATATTGTACCCGGGGCCTCCCACGTGGCCTCCTTCCTACAGGTCTTGGGCGAGTGCCGTCATCTCTGCCGTTGTCCTGCCCCAGCCACTGGATATACTCCAGATATTGTACCCGGGGCCTCCCACGTGGCCTCCTTCCTACAGGTCTTGAGCGAGTGCCCTCATCTCTGCCGTTGTCCTGCCCCAGCCACTGGATATCCTCCAGATATTGTACCCGGGGCCTCCCATCTGGCCTCCTTCCTACAGGTCTTGGGCGAGTGCCCTCATCTCTGCCGTTGTCCTGCCCCAGCCACTGGATATACTCCAGATATTGTATCCGGGGCCTCCTTCCTACAGGTCTTGAGCGAGTGCCCCCATCTCTGCCGTTGAACTGAGCCCGGAAGCAACATTGTCTCTTCCTGACGCTTTTCCTCACCTCCCTGATAAAAAACCTAAGAACTTCAGCCGGGTTTCGAACCCGCGATCCTGAGCTCAGTAGGTTACGCTACCTCTGAGCTACCGGCGCCCTCATTACCATAACCTGCTTATGTAAAAAACAAAGAACGGCCTCCATATTCTTTGAATATTCCCTTTCATCTTGAAATGTTTTTACAGTATTGAGGTAACTTAAATTCCAGGCACTCTGGTGTTTGCGGTGAGAGTTAAGAAGAGATTCAACAGTCACATCTCAGCCAATCATACTTGTTCTATATATTGTGTACTTTCATCTAGCACACAGATGAAAGTTATTGTCTGCAGATCAAATTATATTTTGACATCTTTCACAGAACATTTTCACATCTTATTCAGAAATTTTCAGTTTCTTATTCTCTCAACAATTACAGTAATACAAAACATTAATAAATGATTTTACCTAATCCATTTGATTTCTTTTTTTAAATGGTGCTTACTGATGCAAGTTCACAGAACATTATACATAATTTTGTGAAGAAGAATAAAATACAAGAACAAATACAACAATTCCTGAGATTTTAACGACACTTCATCGGCGAGTCGGCTGCCCCGTGATCGTTGCAAGCGTTCAAAGTAATTAACTTCTCCTATACTTTGTACTGGGGAAGTAGAACGTCATGAAGAAGAATACGTCAGAAACAAGCACAGCTCACAGCTTCGATACACTGAAACGTCATCAAAAATCACCACTTTTTACGAGCATACATATGTAAACAAGAGGTTACGTTTTAGTTATGTATTTATATTTTGTGTATAATTTTATAAATTATTATATTTTTAGAAAGAAAGAAAGATAATCCCACCGAAGAAGTTTGTGAACAAGGTGAATACTTTTTTTTTTTTAAATTTTGATAGAATGTTTGAGTCATCTCATACACTTTTCAACTTCAACGATTATGAAGGTTTTTGAATTATGTCAAGACACAATCATTGATAAATCCAAAACTATGAATAGTCTACACAGATATTTTCACTGATTTGCTATTATACATATGTGTATTGTGTGCTTGAAAGAAGCTTCTGAAATATTTCGCTTGTCATGCTTTCTACAATAATGGTGCTAAGCTTATGTAAGCTTTTTTACCCAAATCCAAAAAAACAGAAAAGATACAAATACACTGTGATAAAGTTGCTAGAAGACACTGAAATATTATAAGAGCAGATTACAATAAGAAGTAATGAACAAAAATAATACATTAATTTTAAGGTTCCAGAGCCACGAAATTATCTCACAGATACAACTCACGCTTTCAACAATAACATTGCAGAGCTTTGGTAAGCTATTTTGTCTTCTATGTTGGTACATAATTATTATAATTAAACAAAACTTGTGCTCACTGCACAAAGTTCATAAAACATGATACAAAGAAGAATAATGTACAAATACATTTGAATATGGTTCATAGAGAACACAGACATACTAAAAGAGCAATTTACAATAAGAAATAATGAACAGAAAAATTTCAGTGCCACGAAATCATCTCGCAGAAACAATTAAAAAATATTCACATGCTTCTCACACTTTCTGCAATAATGATGATAAGCTTTTGTAAGCTGGTCATCCCTCTACGTTGGCAGAAAATCTTCATACTGACAGAACATAATACCAAAAAGTGAAAGTCTGCACACATTACGCTGTAGCTGAAATAAAAGCACATTACAATAAGCAATAATAAACAGAAAAATTATATTCAAATTTCAAGAGTGCAAAGCCACGAAATCTTCTCACAACCATTTACAAATATTTATATTAAGTATGACATGCTTCTCACGTTTTCAACAATAATTATTATAATTAAACGAAACTTGTGCTCACTGAACATAGTTCACGGAACATACTACAAAGAAGAATAAAATACAAATACACTACGATATGTTTCTTTGAGAACACTCAAATACTATAAGAGCACACGCAATAAGAACAGAAATAAAAATATCAATTTCAAGAATTCAGAGGCACGACACTATCTTCATCATCACAAAAACAAATATTATATTCATTATGGTTAGCTTTTGTCAATTATGTTGATTGTACAAAACTTGTGCTCACTGAAAAACGTTCACCGAACATAATACAAAGAAGAATAAAATACAATTACACTACGATGAAATTTAAAAGAACAAATTACCTACAATAAATGTTATGAACAGAAATAATGACACCAGTGTCAAGAATTCAGAACCACGAAATTCACTTCATCACAGAAACAAATATTGTTAAAATTATGATTTGCTTTCCACGCTTTCAACAATACTGATGCTTAGCTTTTGTAAGATATTTTGTCCTTTATATTGATTGAACAAAACTTGTGCTCACTGAACAAAGTTCACCGGACATAATACAGAAGAATAAAATACAATTACACTACGATGAAATATTAAAAGAACAAATTACCTACAATAAATGTTATGAACAGAAATAATGACACCAGTGTCAAGAATTCAGAACCACGAAATTATCTTCATCACAGAAACAACTATTGTTTACATTATGATTTGCTTTTCACGCTTTCAACAATACTGATGCTTAGCTTTTGTAAGATATTTTGTCCTTTATATTGATTGAACAAAACTTGTGCTCACTGAACAAAGTTCACCGAACATAATACAAAGAAGAATAAAATACAATTACACTACGATGAAATATTAAAAGAGCAAATTATAATAAATGTTATGAGCAGAAATAATGACACCAGTGTCAAGAATTCAGAACCACGAAATTATCTTCATCACAGAAACAACTATTGTTTACATTATGATTTGCTTTTCACGCTTTCAACAATACTGATGCTTAGCTTTTGTAAGATATTTTGTCCTTTATATTGATTGAACAAAACTTGTGCTCACTGAACAAAGTTCACCGAACATAATACAAAGAAGAATAAAATACAATTACACTACGATGAAATATTAAAAGAACAAATTATAATAAATGTTATGAGCAGAAATAATGACACCAGTGTCAAGAATTCAGAACCACGAAATTATCTTCATCACAGAAACAACTATTGTTTACATTATGATTTGCTTTTCACGCTTTCAACAATACTGATGCTTAGCTTTTGTAAGATATTTTGTCCTTTATATTGATTGTACAAAACTTATGCTCATTGAACAAAGTTCACCGAACATAATACAAAGAAGAATAAAATACAATTACACTACGATGAAATATTAAAAGAACAAATTATAATAAATGTTATGAGCAGAAATAATGACACCAGTGTCAAGAATTCAGAACCACGAAATTATCTTCATCACAGAAACAACTATTGTTTACATTATGATTTGCTTTTCACGCTTTCAACAATACTGATGCTTAGCTTTTGTAAGATATTTTGTCCTTTATATTGATTGTACAAAACTTATGCTCATTGAACAAAGTTCACCGAACATAATACAAAGAAGAATAAAATACAATTACACTACGATGAAATATTAAAAGAACAAATTATAATAAATGTTATGAGCAGAAATAATGACACCAGTGTCAAGAATTCAGAACCACGAAATTCTCATCAAAGAAACAAATATTGTTTACATTATGATTTGCTTTCCACGCTTTCAACAATACTGATGCTTAGCTTTTGTAAGATATTTTGTCCTTTATATTGATTGAACAAAACTTGTGCTCACTGAACAAAGTTCACCGGACATAATACAGAAGAATAAAATACAATTACACTACGATGAAATATTAAAAGAGCAAATTACATTAAATGTTATGAACGGAAATAAAGACACAGTATCAAGAATCACTGCCACGATATCATCCCACAATAACAATTATTGTGCTTTGATATGTGTATCTTAACTACTAAATCGCATTTTACTGTTCATCATGGCAGTTCATGCACATTTTCCACAGACATCCAGAAGTGATTTAATTAATACGTGCAAATGAATATTGAACGTTGCTCAACACTCAAATAAAAGAACGCTGAACAATTTACATCATCTGAACATCCAAAGCCGAAAGGTTTTTTTTTTTCATTTTTCTTCTAATGAATCACAACTAATGTGCATTAAAATAACTTCCAGATACAAGACAAAATCGAAAATGTGCAGTTGAAACCTGTTGGAAATAAGAAGGTAAGCTTTTGTGAAAATTTACTCTAAAGAATAATTCACTCAAATTTTCACAAAAAAAAATATATGAACAATTAAACGAGTGTCTCCTTTTCATCACATCTACAGAACATTACCATCAAACCAGCATTCACAAAAGGTAGTCTACTTAGTGCTTTGTGAAAATTTAGAAATTTCAGGTTTAACATGTTCTACTCTTGACTCTGGGGTTCTGCCAAGGCTTTCAATCTCCAGCGCATCCAATCCCTTCGAACAATAGCCAATGCTCTTTACTACGTCTCCAACAAAACCCTTCACACTGACCTTAACGTACCTTTCATCGCTGAAGTCGCTAAATCCAAATATAAAAAATTATTTTCCCTTCTTAGTACCCACAATAATCCTCTAGTCCGTGTCCTCCATTCTGCCATACTTCCCCAACGACGGCTTAAGCGTCAATGGCCTAGAGACCTCCTGAGCAGAAGCAGTGACAGTGACAGTGATAAGCTATAAACGAGAGAAAAACAGTGACTAGGGAGTGTCACCACAGGGTGATTTCTCCCCTCATGACATTGCCTTTACCTCTTTATTAGCACATTTGCTTGTTGTATTTATTTGTATACAGTTGTAAATAGCTATTTGTAAATAAAAAAAAAACAAAAAAAAACATGTTCTTTATGTTCATTCACAATGAGCATCTTCAGGTTTTCCATCAGAAGAAGAAATATGGAGTTTTAATAAAAAATAATATATATTCTTTTTACAGAAAGTGCCGAAGAAGGAAGATAAGAAGGAAGAAGACCAATCTGCATTAAAAGTGAAGGTGCGTTCTAAAAACAAGTATGCTTTGGTATTATAAGAAGAGTATTTAGACCAAGTAGCAACTATAGTAATGGGCGCCGGTAGCTCAAAGTTAGCGCTCGTGCCTGAGTTCAAGATCGCGGGTTCTCAACCTAGCCGAGGCCCTTTGATTGTTTTATCTGGGAAATGAAAAAAACTTTAAGCACGCCATACTTCGGATGGGACGTAAAGCGAGCGACTCCCACAGTAGAGACGTGCTCATGTCCACCAGAGTGACGAAAGAATGCTCTGCTAGTAGGCGATATGACTTAGTTAAAGCCCGGGCATGAATCAAAATAACTAACTATAGTAATAGTGTTAGGGTGAGGAGTAACAGGATGTGGACTTCACCTGAGAGGAACTCCAGGAGGCTGTGGAGTCGGGTTCTTAGCCTCAGCCTTACCCTGGTAGGCGTTTCTAACTAGCCCAAGAATAACTTTGACATTTATAATAAAATAGATGAATAAACAATCAGTTTTTAACAATATTATGTTTTCAAATATCTTAACTCTAATACAACATTTAATTTCAGAAAGTGGAACTAAAAGAAACCAATGAAGAGAAAATATCATTGAAACCAGTTAGTAAGGTAAGATATATTTTTAATTAACTAATTTGTGTACGATCGGCGGTACTTATAGTGCACCTAACGATTTATCTCATATCTTTTTTATAAAATTGTCACTAGTGGAGAATGAACATAACTAAATTCGACTAAAGCTGTCTAAACGTGTCTAGTAAAGGTATACAGAGAAACCCTGTCTAGTCGTGACTAAAGACAATCGAAATGAGGCTAATTAATGGTGTCCAATTGTGCCTAACATGATTAACATGTCTAACGCATCAAATGTGACTATACTTATCACCAAAAGGATTTCAGAAAAATTTGAAAAAATCATGAACAGAATGAGGTGTAGATTGAGCCAAAATTATCAGGATTGAAAAATTCTAGAGCGATCAATTGTTATAAACAATTTAATTGTTTATTTCCTTATAACTGCTGGTTTAACTATTAATAATTTAAATGGGGGCTGATGGCACGGAACACTAATTATGCATGTATAGTTTGCACTTGTTTTATATAATTGTAACTATGGAGAATGAATATGTCTGAATGGATGAAAGATGTCTGTCTAACTGTGTCTAAACATGACTAGACGTATCTATAGCTATATTGAGAAACCCTGTCTAATCGTTTGTGGTAACTCTTCATACAGTTTCAAGTTTCGTTCGGAAACTGATGTGAAGAGTTACCACGCACTCACCCTCTACTCCCCTCATTTATCTTCAACCTGATGATGCAGAATACACGAAAGTGGTTGTAAAATAAAACAATTTTGAACAAGAAGACATTCACTTTATTCACCTTATAAAAAGCATCCTTTAACATTGCTACTGATCGAGAAAAAACATGTATTATTTTTTTTTTCTGCAGACGGACGATAAAGGACCACAAAAAGACGACAAAGCAACACTAAAGCCACTCAATAAGGTAAACATTCTCTTCTGAACATACGTACATTCAGGGGCGTAGCCAGGGGGGGGGGGGGCACGTGCAAAAAACCAAGATAAAAATTAAATAAACTAAAAAAAATAGTTTTTATTAAAAATGGATTGCTTGCAAGTTACCAATAGGATCTTCAAATTTCCCGTGCATCTGATTCTTAAATCAGCAATCAGCTGTTACTTAAATGTACATGTACAAAACAAGTCATATTACAATTATTTAAATATATATGAATTCGATCAATTCACTTCCTCGCTCAAAATCTTTATTTGTGTTATACTTTATACTCTTAAAGCTGATTTTACATGAGCAGCAAAAATGCAAAGCGCCCTAGACTGTGTGTCATTTCATTCTAAAAGCATAGAAACCACAACGTGCATTTGCTGCTGCTGCGCTTTGCATTTTTGCAAAAGTCAGCTTAAGTATTACAGTCAATGTTACCTCAGGGGGGGCTTCTAAGGGTCCGAGTCTCCCAAATTAATAACAAAAGTCTGCAACGCTAACCATGGAAACTGTGGGCTGTGCCCCCGGGAGTCTATAGCCCCCACCCCTGTAGCCTAACTTTGCCTCCCCCCTGCTCAAAATCCTGGCTACGCCCCTACATACATTCAAAACTACCCTTAACACAAAAATATTCCTACTTGAACATACCGCTCACAATTTTAGATTCTATATCACCTAATATATAAAGTATTTTAGACTTTTTAGTCAAAAATTCTTACTCTCATAACTAACATTTACTTCTGGTCGCTTCCGCTAAATTTTCTATATATTTTTATGAAGTAGTTATTTTATTTTATACTTGCCTGTTTCGCTGTTTGTAGAAAGAGGAACAGGAAGGGTCGAAAGAACAAAAATCAACACTAGTGCCACCCAAGAAGGTAAACATTCTCTACTGAACATACATTCAAAATTAACCTTACACAAAAACATTCTTACCCAACCAACTTGAACATAAGACTCACAATTTTAGGGATCTGGTAAAATGTATTCAGGTTTTTTCAGTCAAAAATATATCAGTCATATTGAAATTATTATTTTTATACTTTTTAAGTTATTTTTGATCTTTGTAGAAAGAGGAGCTGGAAGTGTCGAACGAACAAAAACCTACACTAAAGCCACTCAAGAAGGTAAACACTGTCTACTGAACATACATTCAAAATTACTCTTAACACAACTTTTTTAAACTAGGGCTTAACGTTAAACTTAAGGGTGCTGCCCTTTAACTAGCTTTTTCTGGTGGGCGCTTTTAACAAAATGATATTTTCTCATAGAAACAAAAGACGTTGTCTTCCCACTCTTTTATTTTTTAACAGAACTGGTTTTCAGCGCAATAGCGTCATCATCAGTGCTACATTCCACCCGTACAGCGCAGAGGCTAAAGGACTACTGGCCTTTACGCTGTACTGGTGGAATGAGCCACTGATGATGACGCTGTTGCGTTGAAAATAGGTAAAACAGTGGTAAGACAACGTATTTTGTTTCTATGAGAAATCTCGCCCCACAACATATGAAGTGATATGTTAGTGTTTGAGAAATAGTTATCGAATTTTATTTTGTAGAAAGAGGAACCGGAAGAACAAAAGTCAACACTAAAGCCACTCCAGAAGGTAAACTTTCTCTACTGAACATACATTCAAAATACTCTTAACAGAAAAAGTAACATTCTTACTAAAACTTATAAGTATTTCGGGTTTTCAATAAAAATTGGAAACATAACATATTGCCTTTTAAGCATATATATACTACTTTTATGGTGGTCACTTTAACAAAATTATACGTTCATCATAGTGAAATAGTTATTTTATTTTATACACACCTACTTCACTCAACATGTTTTCGATATTTTTAGAAAGAGGAACTGGAGGAATCGAAAGAAAAATCAACACTAAAGCCACTCAATAAGGTAAACATTCTCAACTGAACATAACCATAACACAAAAATGTAACGTTCTTACTGAAGCCTATTGGGAAATACACCTCAAAAATGTAGGGTTCTGCTAAAATGATTTGTTATCGAAACATTGTATGCGACAGGAAATGGGAAGATTGGTTACTTACAGGAGGGTGCGTTACGGAAGTTCCGATGAATACTTACAGGAGGGTGCGTTACTGAAGTTCCGATGAATACTTACAGGAGGGTGCGTTACGGAAGTTCCGATGAATACTTACAGGAGGTTGCGTTACGGAAGTTCCGATGAATACTTACAGGAGGGTGCGTTACTGAAGTTCCGATGAATACTTACAGGAGGGTGCGTTACGGAAGTTCCGATGAATACTTACAGGAGGGTGCGTTACGGAAGTTCCAATGAATACTTACAGGAGGGTGCGTTACGGAAGTTCCGATGAATACTTACAGGAGGTTGCGTTACGGAAGTTCCGATGAATACTTACAGGAGGTTGCGTTACGGAAGTTCCGATGAATACTTACAGGAGGGTGCGTTACTGAAGTTCCGATGAATACTTACAGGAGGGTGCGTTACTGAAGTTCCGATGAATACTTACAGGAGGGTGCGTTACTGAAGTTCCGATGAATACTTACAGGAGGGTGCGTTACTGAAGTTCCGATGAATACTTACAGGAGGTTGCGTTACTGAAGTTCCGATGAATACTTACAGGAGGGTGCGTTACTGAAGTTCCGATGAATACTTACAGGAGGGTGCGTTACTGAAGTTCCGATGAATACTTACAGGAGGGTGCGTTACTGAAGTTCCGATGAATACTTACAGGAGGTTGCGTTACGGAAGTTCCGATGAATACTTACAGGAGGTTGCGTTACGGAAGTTCCGATGAATACTTACAGGAGGGTGCGTTACTGAAGTTCCGATGAATACTTACAGGAGGTTGCGTTACGGAAGTTCCGATGAATACTTACAGGAGGTTGCGTTACGGAAGTTCCGATGAATACTTACAGGAGGGTGCGTTACTGAAGTTCCGATGAATACTTACAGGAGGGTGCGTTACGGAAGTTCCGATGAATACTTACAGGAGGTTGCGTTACGGAAGTTCCGATGAATACTTACAGGAGGTTGCGTTACGCAAGTTCCGATGAATACTTACAGGAGGGTGCGTTACTGAAGTTCCGATGAATACTTACAGGAGGGTGCGTTACGGAAGTTCCGATCTTGGACAGTCGATTTAGGTCCCTTAGCCTGGGGAAGGTGGTTTTCGAGATGCGGTACATTCCTGTGGTACTTTCTTGAAAGGACAGTGATAAGAGGGACAACTAATTGGGCTACACTTTATTGGGACTTAGCTAGTGAGGAAAGAAGAAAGGAATGTGGGAACTAACTGGTTAAGAACCGTGGACGGCTAGACCGAAAGAGTCGAGTAGAAGGACTGCAAAAGATGGGAGGGAGGTAGTAGCAATAGTGCATCAGTGTTACCAGTACAATAAATTATTGTTTAATAATGATGAGGATAATGTATGATAATAATGATTCAGGTTTTTGAGTCATATACACTTGGACTTATATGTCTTTGTCTTTTAAGTGTATCTATAATAAGATGGAGACAGAAACTTGAAATGAAGAATGAATCAGTGAATTTTATGATTTTGGAATAATCGGGGACATGTCTGGGAAATTTCAAAAACAGGTGAAAAATCAAGGAACCGAATAAATTCGTTAGTGTCCACAATTGCCACTACACCCCCCCCCCCCCCCCCCCCTCTCCCCACGTTTTGAAGATTTGGTAAGAACAAATGGTGAAATTTTAGAAAACGAACCAGAAAATCATGGAAAAATTAGGGAATTTCACCTTGCCGTTTCTGTCTTTACCCTCTATAACAAACTGTTTCTGGTGGTCATTTTAAGAAAATTTAAAGTTTAGTAATTATGAAATAGTTAGTTATCTAATTGTTTTTTGTTTCCAATTGTTCTCGATCATTGTAGAAAGAGGAACCAGAAGCCCCAAAAGAACAAAAATCCACACTAAAGCCACTCAATAAGGTAAACATTCTCTTCTGAACATACATTCAGAACTACCCTTAATACAAAAACATGCATACTTGAATATACCGCTTACAATTTTAGGCTTTTCAGTCATACACTTATACCCTTGACACCATGCTTTATGTATATATTTATAACTAAAATCTTCTTGTGGGCGCTTCTAACAAAATGTTATGTTAGTCATTGTGAAATAGTTATTGAATTTTATTCTTGTAGAAAGAGGAACCGGAAGAGTTGAAAGAACAAAAATCAACACTCATGCCACTCAAAAAGGTAAACATACTCTACTGAACATACATTCAAAATACCCTTAACACAAAAACGTAACATTCTTATTCAAACTAACTTCGACATACGGCTCGCGAATTTAGGTTTCTACTAAAATATCTAAATTAAAACATTTCCCCCACCCTTGTAGCCTAACTTTGCCCTCCCCCCCCTGCTAAAAATATCCTGGCTACGCCCCTGCGTAAATTCAAAACTACCCTTAACACAAAAACATTCCTACTTGAACATACCGCTCCCAATTTTAGATTCTATATCACCTAATATATAAAGTATTTTAGACTTTTTAGTCAAAAACTCTTAGTCTCATAACTTTTTTTTTTTTTTTTTTTTTCCTTCTTTTGGCCTTATGTCCGAGGATATTGGCCAACCCTACTGTAAGTTTTAGAAACCGAGGGAAGGACGAGGCATGGGGCCAGAAGAAGCAAGAACCGGGCCCCAGCCCGGCCGAGGACAGCAGGAGACACCGCCGGACCACTTCACCCATAGATACAGCCCATAGAGGCTCAAAGCTGAGTAGTGGATGGTTTGGGAGACTCCTGAAGGAAGGTCTGCATGTGGTGCTGGCCGTCCAGACCCTCGGAGCTCCTGGGTCTAAGACCAGAGCCCCGACGGCGCCGCCCGCGTGCCCCCAGCCAGACCAGCAACCCCGAGCCCAGCAACCCCGAGCCCAGCAACCCCAAGCCCCACCCCCGTCTCATCCCAACAACCCTGGGTTATAACCTTATTCGTGAATTATCTAGTCTTACCTAAACAGTGTTGAGCAATATGACTCTCTAAGAAGGGAAAGATTTACTGAAAAAAAAAAAAAAAAGAGTAATAATGTTAATTATATGCTTACTCGATGAGACATTAAGCAGCCGTATAATGCATCAAAAACTTGCGTGTTTTTTGTTAGTCTCACTAGCTGTTGAACGTTAGTGGGGAGGGGTATACCAGAGTTGACCAAGTTGTGAAAGAGGGTGTCTCTGCCGGGTGCTGTGTTGGGGCAGGCCAGCAAGGTGTGGTCCGCGTCTCCGATGATAGTGCTGTCGCAAGAACAGTACGGTGATTGGATAATTGTGATTTTGTGAAGATGTGCCGGTAGTCTGTTGTGATTAAATCTAAGACGGATGAGGGATGTGAAGTATGATCTGTGTCTATTGATGTTGTGGAACCATGTTCTGGTTGGGATCTGTGGCTGGATGCTGCTGTAGTAGGTCCCCTTGACACCTTTCAGAGAATCGTATTCCATTTGCCATTTCTTGTACAAAACGTTTTTCATATGGGCGTTGATATCAGATGGAGTAAGAATGTTGTAAGGCGTTCCTGTTGTTATGCCCTCTTTGGCTAGTTTGTCCACTTCGTCATTATGTCTATTGCTGTTGTGGCTTTTT
Source organism: Aradus depressus (assembly GCA_963662175.1). Classification (NCBI taxonomy): domain Eukaryota; kingdom Metazoa; phylum Arthropoda; class Insecta; order Hemiptera; family Aradidae; genus Aradus; species Aradus depressus. The sequence goes on from OY759218.1 coordinate 36,610,650, forward strand.
ATCCAGATAAGAAGTATAGATTTCCCCATAAGCTCCATTTCCCTTAGTAGCTCTGCTATATCCAATAACAGTGGGTTACGCTGTCTTCTCAAGTCCTTCAATGCCTGCAGAACACTCTGACTGTCAGAGAAAAGCACAATGTTCTTCTCTTCCACCTGTAAGGCATATCTAAGAGTTTCGCGAATAGCAAGGCTTTCCGCCGAGAAAATCGATGCTACGTATGGTAGTTTAAATTTGAGCTGCAAATTGGCTGTTGGTGCTAGGAAGGCTGCTCCAACCCCCTGATTGGTCTTGGATCCATCGGTATATAAAGTAAAAGCCTCTTCGGTTCTGCCTGTTGTGACAACGTCCAGCGTATAATGTGGCGGATCCGGTATCTGCTCAGCGTCTTCGGGCTTTGTGATAATTTTATCAAAGTTCGTTGGTGGCACTTTGAATTTCACACTTCTTTTCCAATAATTGATGAATTTAGCAGAGCTCAAGGTGAGATATGACAGGATGGTGTACTTCCGAATTATCAGAGGTGTTTTTTTATTTTTCCAAAACCTGTCGGAGATTGTACAAGAGGCTAGTTGTGATAGCTTATTCAGAACAGGGTGGTCAACATTATGTATTCTGTTTGCCAAAAATCTTCCGGCCAATAGTTCCCTGCGGAAGTGTAGAGGCATTTCTTTTGCCTCTACATTCAAAATATTGGTGGGTGTGGAGATCATGGCTCCCAAAGAGATTCGTATTGCTTTATACTGCATCTTATCAAGTTTGATCAGGTGAGTTTTGGCAGCATCACCATAGACGAGGCATCCATAATCTATTCGTGACAAGATCAGTGCCCTATATAGTTGCAAAGCCATGCAGGGATGGGACCCGTATTTGCACGTGTTAACGCATTTAATTATATTAAGGGCCTGTTCGCAAATATCCGTCACATTTTGGATGTGTCTTTTCCAAAGTAACTTCGTGTCCAAGTGAAGACCTAAGAACTTGCAGTCCTGAACAATTTTTAAGTTGTATGGGCCAAGTTGGATTGATTCTCTAATGTTAACAGTTCTGCTTCTCGAGAAAATCATGGCAGTGCTTTTTAGCTCTGATACGGTAAAACCCAGGCTATCATTCCATTTCTCCAATAAGTTCATATAATTCGTCATGCTTCTACTGGCTTCTTCTAGCGACTGGTGGCTTATGTATATGGCCAAATCATCGGCGAACTGCAGTACCTGTACTTTGGGAGTGAAGATATTTTGTAGTGATGCCGTGTAGATATTAAATAATATAGGGCTAAGGACCGCACCCTGCGGAAGCCCAACATATATATCTCTAGGTCCAAAACAAGAATTATTGTATTTGATAATAATTGTTCTTGTTTTAATTAAGTTGATGGAAGTTTGAATTATTCTTGCAGGGACTCCCATATTTAACATGCATACCTTTAGTATGTTTATGTTTACACAATTGAAAGCGTTAACTAAGTCTAAAAAAACTGTCATAGTATGAGCATTTCCAGAGAAGCCAGTATTGATGTCAGAGACAAGGGATGTGAGGTTATCCAGAGTGCTATGTCCTCTCCGAAAGCCATGTTGATAGTGAGGCAGTTTGTCGTGATTTTCCAGCCACCATTCAAGTCGCAATTTAATCATTCGTTCAAACGTCTTTACGACACAAGAAGAAAGAGCCACAGGGCGATAGGAAGTCGGCTGATCGGGAGGCTGACCTGGTTTTGGAATGGGGCGTACAACCTGGACCGACCACCCATGAATCCATTCTCCGTGCAGCCACACCTGATTGTAAATCTTTAATAAGGCCTCATGAGCAGTTTTTGGTAGATTCTTCAACATGATGTATTGTATATTATCGTACCCTGGAGTAACGTTAGTGCTAGCTTTCATTGCCATCTCTAGCTCTTGAAGGGTGAAGGGCAGGTTTAACTCGTTGTCATCAATGGCTATGTCAGTTGTGGAGGTTTCTTCAGGAACATACGGTGGAGCCAGGTTATCCATAAAATCTTCAATCCATTCTCCATTATTAGATTTCTGCGAGGTCTGCATTAAGCCCGACTTCAGTTTTCTAATTCTTTCCCAAATGATTTTTAAAGGTGTTTCTTTATTTAGTGAGTCGCAGAAGGAGGTCCAGCTTGCTTTCTTCTTGAGCTTGAGGATTCGTCTACATAAAGCTGTTTGTTTTTTGACTTCAATATAATTTCCCCGAGAAGGTTGAGATTTATAATTATGGAAGGCTTTTTGTTTGTGTTCCCAAGCCCTTTTACAGTCCTCGTCCCACCAAGCTTTCGGAACGCGTCTATAGGATGCCTTAGAATGAGGAAGCGGTCTGGGTTTTGCGGATGGGATTGCTCTTGATGCGGCATGGTTAATAATCTCCTGAAGCTGTCCGTAGTTTTGAGGAGGAGAAGCTACAATCATATCATTTACTATGGTCTTATAGAGGCCCCAATCGGCTTGTGCCGTGTTCCATCCTGTCTTAAAGTGTCCAGCTACCGGTGGAGAATGGGTTTCGAACTGCAGGGTTATGAGAATACCCAAGTGATCCGAGCCAAGGTGTTCATTTAGAACTTCCCAAGTACATTGATAGGCCAAATCGGAAGACACTAGAGTGAGATCTGGAGCTGAGGGTTTACTTGCAGGACTAGGGATCCGTGTAGGGGAACCATCATTGAGAAAGCAGAATTTATGTTGGTCTAAAGCATCCAACAGAGCTCTACCTGCCGGGTCGACATAAGAGGAACCAAAAGCAATGTGATGGACGTTCATGTCTCCACCTATTACAGTTGACTTGGGAAACTGAAGGAATAAATCTCTCCATTGTACAATATTGAATTTATGATTAGGTTTTAGGTATAGGGATATGAATGCTATAGGGTTATTTTTAGTCTTCAAGCTAATGCCTGTGATTTGAAGGATAGCGGATAGAGGGTTATTAAAATGTAGTTCAGCATATGTCAAGCTGTCATGTATCAATATCCCAGAGCCGCCGTAACCGTCGACTCTGTCGTCACGTATGAAATTATAATGTGGGATTTTATAAGTTTGGTCTGGTAAGGTCCAGGTCTCCGATAGAAGCGCCACATCTATCTTCTCTCTAGTTAATACTAGTATAAGGGAGAGCTTATTAGCGCAGAATGACCTCATATTCCATTGCAAAACTGTAAGGTTTCGCAACGAACTTGTATGTAAATGGTTGTGAGCGATATTCGCATGAATATTTGGTTTATTCATAAAAAAGTAGGTTTGATAATAAAACTAAGAAGAAATCATAAATATAAATTAAGGAATAGGGGTCTTGGGAAATTAGTTGGAAGCAGATCTTCCACTAAAGTTATCTTTATTAATTTCATATTTACCTTTGAGGCGGTCAACTGTACTCTGATTTTCATTGACTAAATTGTACAATGTATGTCCTATGTTATCAATTATTTTTTCAAGGGACATTCTAGGATCTGACTTCAGTGTCTGGATTAGGTTAGTCAGAGTGGATATTTATTTGTCAGTTTGGGTGGTTCGATGAGGGTTGGATGTGATTGGTTGAATGGGATCCGTCAGGGTGGGAGTGGGGGTTGGACTCATTTTAGAAGGTCTGTATGGTGTAAATCTAAGAGGTTTGATTTTTGTTTTGAAAGAGGATCGATTTCCTGGCGGCTCTACTAGAGAAGGGAAGTTGGTGTCATTCTCGCTAGGTGGCCCTCCGCTATTACTGTTGTTACCTAGAATATTTAATACTTGAAATTTATTGTTAGTTATGTCTGCGTAAGAGACATTAGAAAATTTCTTCTTGTTCTCATCCGCTTTAGCCAGAAAAATGGGACACTTTTTGTCATCAAAATTGTGTTTACCTCCGCAGCTGGCGCAAACGGGAGGGTGGTCTAGGTTGGGACAGTCCTTCTTCTGATGGTTGTCACCACAGTGGTGACACCTGGGATTGCTCCGGCACTGGGCTGCCATATGGAAGAATCGCAGACAGTTCAGGCACTGTCTTACAGGCGGGATGTACGGTCTGACCGGACACCGAGCTCCGTAAATAGTTACATACTGGGGCAGGACCTGCCCAGCAAATGTCACAAAACATGTGTCTAATGTAAATATTTTTCTCTTATTGTCTGTCTGCTCAGTACGTGTCAGTCGTCGGATATATACTGGTGTCACTGAGGATCGCATTTCTGTCAGTATTTCATTCTCGGGAAGAGATGGGTCCACATTACGAATAACTCCTATCCGTCTCGTTAGAAACTCCGGGATGTATGCGAACAGTTTTTTGTTTTTTAGCATCTCTTGTTCAACTATATAGTTGGCTACACTATAACTTTTAGTTTCTATTTTTACCCTGTTTCTGCCAGTTACCGATATGTTTAGGATATTTTCATAATTTAACTTAGGGTTCTCAAAGAGCATTTTTCCGAATGTCATAGAATGATATTTACCCACGTTATTTTCCAAACCTTCAACGAAAACATAGTACGGGCCGTGATCATTGGGGCTGAAACGATTTTGAGCCAGCCGATTCCTAAATTCGATAGTTTTGTTTTCTTTTTCATTTGGAGTTTCATTTGTTATGTATATTTTAGATTTACTTTGCAGTTCATCCGAATTAGGTCGTTTAAGAGTTTGGGGGTGCGATCCAGTAATATTATTCTGTATACCATCAGTATGCAGAGCTTCTAAATTCATGCTATTACTAATAAGCCTAACGTTTTGCCGAGCTAAACTCGTTAATTCATCAGTTTGCATCGGGTCTAAATTTGAATTTATATTTTCTTCATTAGGTAAGGTTAATTTGGGAGAAATTAATTCGTCATTTTGTAGTGGGGGTCCAGGGCCCCCACTCGTCGTGGACATGTTCGGGTCCAATCAATTCAAAATTTAATAAATAATAATTCAAACTGGGAAGGGAAAAGAAAAAAGAATAATGAAAAGAGAAAAGGGAAAGAAAAAGAAAAGAAGGTTAAATAAAAGTTATAGAAAGACGTAAGGTTGACTTATCTGAGTCCGAAGGCTGTTAATCCCCGGGAGCTGCAAATACGTCCGATCAAAACAACGTCTGAACAACCACTCTAGTCTCATAACTAACATTTACTTCTGGTCGCTTTCACTAAATTTTCTATATATTATTGTGAAGTAGTTATTTTATTTTATACATGCCTGTTTCGCTGTTTGTAGAAAGAGGAACAGGAAGGGTCGAAAGAACAAAAATCAACACTAGTGCCACCCAAGAAGGTAAACATTGTCTACTGAACATACATTCAAAATACCCTTCACAAAAAAACATAACATTCTTATTCAAACTAACTTGGACATACGGCTCACGAATTTAGGTTTCTGCTAAAATATTTAAATTAAAACATTTCGGTTTTTCAGTTAAAGAAGCTTGAGATTTAACATATTGCTTTTTATGCATATCTATAATTTTTTTTTCTTGTAGTCGCTTTAAATTAAACGTTCGTTATAGTGAAATAGTTGTTTTATTTTATTGTATACATACTTATTTGAATCAACTTACTTTCAATATTTTAGAAAGAGGAATTGAAAGAGTCAAAAGAACAAAAATCAACACTAAAGCCACTCAATAAGGTAAACATTCTCTTCTGAACACACATTCAAAACTACCCTTAACACAAAAACATTCCTACTTAACCCAACTTCATCATACCTCTCCCAATTTTAGGCTCCAACTAATACATTCATTGTGATCCATTTTCAATGAAAACCGTCAGTCAATGTGAAAAAATTATTTAATTGTAATTTGTTTCAATTTATTTTCTAGAAGTGTAGAAAGCGGGGGGAGGCTGGACTTAACAAATCTAGACTAAAATGTATTCAGGTTTTACCTTTTAAGAATATCTGTATTAGGGTGGTAACGAAACTGGGAAATCCGGGAAATGTCAGGGAATTTCATGATTTTGCTATAATTTGGGAAATTTAAAAAAACATATGAGAAATCAGAAAATCAAATAAAATTCGTTTATAGTCAACAACCACGGCTAGCCAGCAATTTTAAATATTTTGTAAGAGCTCTTCAGGGGATTTTTAGGAAAAGGACCTAGAAATCATGAAAATATCAGGGAATATATCATTACCGTTCCTGTCTCCTTTCTGTATTATTGTTTCTGGTGCTCGTTTCGTCAAAAATGAATGTTATCTATTATGACATATTTAATTGTATTTTATCTTGTTTGTTAACAAATGTTCTCGATATGTGTAGAAAGAGGAACTGGAAGCCCCAAAAGAACAAAAATCCACACTAAAGCCACTCAATAAGGTAAACATTCTCTTCTGAACATACATTCAAAACTACCCTTAACAAAACTACCGCTCACAATTTTAGGATTCATTTCCAGTGAAAAAAAATTGGGTTCATAACACCTTGCCTTTTAACTACTCGTATGTTTATAACGAACATCTTCTGGTAGTCGATTTACCAGAATTATATGTTAGTCATTGGAAAACAGTTATTTAATTGTATTTTTCAAATTACCTTCGATATTTGTAGAAAGAGGAGCCTGAAGAGTCAAAAGAACAAAAATCAACACTGAAGCCACTCAAGAAGGTAAACATTCTCTTCTGAACATACATTCAAAATAATTAACACATCATTACTCAAGCCAATTTGGGAATATAGCTTTCAAATTTAGGATTATGCTAAAATATCTAATCTAAAACTTAGGCTTTTCTTAAAAAAAAAAAGTATTCTCATAACACAATGCCTTTCATGTATATCTGTAACTAACTTTTTGTGGTAGTCGCTTCAACAAAATTATGTTGTCAACAGTTGTTTAATTTTATGAATATATTTTATTTTCGATATTTGTAGAAAGAGGAACCAGAAGAGTCGAAAGAACAAAAGGCAACACTAAAGCCACTACATAAGGTAAACATTATTTTCTGAACATACATGATCCATAACACGAACATAACAACCGTAACATTCTTACTCAAACCAACGTCGTTACTACAAATATAACCCTCTAAAACATCAGGCTCTTCGATCAAAAACAACACTCATATCATATGTGATATGATTATATTCACTTAATTTTTTCAGTTGTCTACATCCAGTACTTCCTTCATTAGATCGGCCGCCCTATGGATTATTATTTATAATTAATGAATATGAATTTTAAGTCTTTCTTAGAACTTTACTTAACGTTACTTCTCCCTTCCTAAGAATAGGGGAGGTATGCTAGTAGGCCAGGAGCTGAGGATGTGGAGCGGTGGGGGAGAGCCCGAAATTTTACCAATCACCTTACCTTTTCCTTCCCTTCCCTTCTCTTATTTATAAATAATATATAAGATATACGAGGTGTGTTCAAAAAGTAACGGGAATTTTGTAATATCGCGGGTTGTCTTAGTCCGATTCGCGCGATTTTTTCGTTGTTGTGTTGGTAAACATGTCTGAAAAGTAAATGTACATTGTTAGCCAAACCCGATGTTTAATCTGTTGTTAGCTGTCAAAGAGTTTACATGTGTTTTGGTACGATTGGCGATTATACAAAATGGATCAGAGAATTTGCGTTAAATTTTGCTATAAGAATGGAATAAAGTGTAGCAAAATTTTAGAAATGTTAAATATTGCTTTTGGTGAGTCTGTTATGAGTAAAACTAGGGCTTACGTGTGGTATAACCGTTTCCAAGAAGGCCGTGAAGATGACGAGCGCCCTGGACGCCTCAGAACGTTTTTTAACGGCATAGTACACAATAAGGAGTACTAGCTTCAAGTGCAATGCCGTTTGCGTGAAGCAATACGAAAAAAACGCCCGGATTAGTGGTGAAACAGTTCATGGCTTTTGCACTACGATAATGCACCTGCTCACACTTCATTGCTCGTTCGTGAATTTTTGGTCATAAACAACACTTTAATGAAGCCCCAGCCTTCATATTCGCTCCACATGGTTCCGTGTGACTTTTTTCTGTTCCCAACAATATGAGAACCCTAAAGGGCCGTTTCACAAGCATAAATGAGATTAAAAGCGCATCGCTGTGAGAGCTAAATGCTATCCCAAAGATCGAGTTCCAGAAGTGTTTCGGGGATTGGAAGAAGCGCTGGCATTAGTGTGTAATATCTAATGGGGACTATTTTGAAGGGGATAACATTGATGTAGACGAATAAATAAAATTCTTTAAAAAAATTCCCGTTATTTTTTGAACATACCTCGTATATAAATAATATATATAAGCTATAAGGCCGCTTTACAGGACGCTAATAACTCGTACGAGTCACTATAACCGAGTACTCACTTTTAGTACTCTCCTTGTGTAAATTGGTGTTCTGTATTCCAGTAGAGTACCCTCGCTGCGAGTGTCCATGCCAGTCGAGTGAATAGAAAGCCATCCTATTTACTGGAACGGGTTGGTTCCCCCACCATATTTCCACCACACAATACTCGACTGTATGACGTACTAGCACAGTTGGAGACCAATTACACGATTCGAGTAACACGTACGAGTGGTTAGTTTTGTGCTACTGAAGTCGTTGATATTGCGTACCACGTGTTTTGTAATAGTTGATTTTTGCGTGTAGTTTTTTAAAATGGCTAAGTGGGGTGAAGATACCACTTTAAAATTTGTGGAACTGTATAGAGACGAAGAATGTTTATGGAATACGAGCCTGAATAATTATAAGAACAAATCGGCCCATGAATCAGCTTTATTAAGAATTGTAAAAGTAATGAATATATCTGATTTTGGTGTTACTGAGGCAAAAAGGGCTTTTTGCATATAGTGCTCATCTTTGCAAGAAAATAAGAGAAATAACTCGACTACTGGAAATTGGCGTCTACACGTTAAAAACCAATTTAAGCGTATAGATGCCACTATCCCTGTGAAACACTCGCCTCCAGTAGTCATACGAGTTACTAGCGTCGTGTAAAGCCGCCTATAGCTTGAGTTGACTAATGGTAGGATGAGCTCATCCCCCAACTCTAACCCGTGGAAGGGGCTCTCCTCATAGGCCAGGAGTTGGGGGTGTGAAACGGTCGTGAAGAACCCGACAGTTTTTACCTATCACCTTACCCTTTTCTTTCAAGAACGTGGGTTCGTAGCCCGTCCGAGGCCCTTAGTTTATTTTATCTGGGAGGTAAAATAAACTTAAGCACGCCGTCCTTCGGATGGGACGTCCCGAGCCTGTACGATGTCAGGTACTCGTTAAAGACCCCTGCCCTAGGTGAATAAAAATTTAGGGTAGGCCAAATTTAGGACTCCCACAGTAAAGTCGGGCTCATGGCCACCAGAGTGACGAAAGAGCGCTCTGGTAGTAGGCGATATGACCTCGTAGTTAAAGCCCGGGCATGAGTCATAATAACTAACCTAACCTACCCTTTCCTTTCCTCCCGTTCTCTTATTTGACCAATGGTGGAGCTCCACCGCCACCTCAAGTCTGCAGCTTTCAGGTACAGCACTTTCCCGGAAGTCTTTTTCATTCATTATTACATTTGTAATATATGTTTTTATATTACAGAAAGAAGGAAAATTGGAGGTGAAAGAGGAGAAGTCTACATTAAAACCACTTAATAAGGTAAATTATATTTTTTAATAGGGTGCCGGTAGCTCAGTGGTATGCGTGCTTGCCTTCTGAGCTCAAGAGCGTGCCTTAGAAACTCAACCGAGGCCCTTAGTTTATTTTATCTAGAAGGTAAAATAAACTTAAGCACGCCGTCCTTCGGATGGGACGTTAAGCGATGGTCCCGAGCCTGTAAGATGTCCGGTACTTGTTAAAGACCGTGAATAAAAATTTAGGGTAGGCAAAATTTAGGACTCCCACACTGGAGTCGGGCTCATGTCCACCAGAGTGACGAAAGAGCGATCTGGTAGTAGGCGATATAACCTCGTAGTTAAAGCCCGGGCATGAGTCATAAAACCTAACCTATATTTTTTATGTTTTCTAAAGGTAATTTTTTTATTTTTTAAACATTTAATAGTGTTATGCACCAAATATTTTGCCATTATCAAATCGAATATATAGTAGAGAAAGACGTACTATATTGCATTCCTGGGAAATTAAAAATTATATAGTTGGGCCCCCGACTGAAGCAAAATATTTGGTGCAATTTCATATTACATACTATCAAATGTTTATATAATAAAAAAAAAAATAGCTCAATAGACAAAGTTAGAAGAAGAAATCATGGGTGAATCACCTGCGATGTACTTCCCCGGCATCAATTAATCAACTATGTTTTCACTCTCCCTCTACCGTTTTGGCTGAAAATCAATAGTTGACTTCTGGGGCGCCAGTAGCTCAGTGGTATGCGTGCTTGTCTTCTGAGCTCAAGATCGTGGGTTCGAAACCCGACCGAGGCCCTTAGTTTATTTTATCTAGAAGGTAAAATAAACTTAAGCACGCCGTCCTTCGGATGGGACGTTAAGCGATGGTCCCGAGCCTGTACGATGTCAGGTACTCGTTAAAGACCCCTGCCCTAGGTGAATAAAAATTTAGGGTAAGCAAAATTTAGGACTCCCTCAGTGGAGTCGGGCTCATGTCCACCAGAGTGACGAAAGAGCGCTCTGGTAGTAGGCGATATGACCTCGTAGTTAAAGCCCGGGCATGAGTCATAAAACCTAACCTAATAGTTGACTTACATAGTACTTCTGAATTCTCATACTAAATGTTGTGTCGATATATTCATTACATTGGCAGTTATTAAGGTTTCTGAGTCGAGCCCCCCTCCCTCCGAGCTTCCCCCTCTTTCCTTCAGCCGATTTTGCTGAAAATTAATAGGTGTCGCCTTATTAGGTTTTGAATGCACATATGAAATTTCTTTCTTTACAAACAACAGTTATTGGAGTTTTTGTGTTTAGCCCCCCTAACCTTCTTCTTTTCTTAGGCCGATTTGACTGAAAATCAAACGGTTACATAGTTATGGGGTTCTGGAAATACATTTAAAATCGATATCGATACATTCATTTGGTCGGGAGTTATCGTGTTTACAGACACACCTCTACGCTCATAGACCGACATTTTTACTTCCACAGATACACAAAGTACAGAGGAAGTTATGCAAACGGTCAAAAATTCGATGCTGAGTTTTCAACAAAATTTCATGTTTTTTAACCCCCTGTTTAAAAAATTGAAAAAAAAAAATGTGTTTGTGTGTCTGTTTGTGAACACAATAATTCCTGATATAATGAATGTATTGATTTGAAATATTCTATTTATGTCCAGAACCGTCTAGGGACGACACCTATTGACTTTGGACTTTGGACCTTTGACTTTGAAAGGGGGGATTCGGGGGGAGGCTTAATACAGAAACACTGATAACTGCCGTTGTAATAAACGTATTGACAAAAAATTTTATATGTAGTTTCAAAGCTCTATACGGACGACAACTATTAATTTTCAGCGAAATCAGCCAAAGTGGAGTGGGGATCAGAGGGATCTCAACACAAAAATCCCAATAACAGCCGATGCAATGAATGTATCGACATGAAATTATATATTTAAATTCAAAACCTCTTAAGGATGGCAACTATAAATTTTACACGAAAGCGGTCGAAGGAAAGGGGGATTCGACTCAAAAAACCTAATAACTACCAATGTAATGAATATATATATATATATATATATATATATATATATATATATATATATATACTGTGTAAATATTGAGTTTTAGCCCAAACAGTTAATTGACTTTGGAAAGGGCAAAAAACGTAATTGAATAAATTGTGGTGGGGATATACATAATCGGTGATTCATCGACGACTGCTTTTTTTCAATTTCGGAAATAGAGGTTCGGAAAACATGACATTCTGGCGACAACTCAACATGAATTTCTGATTACATAACTTCTCCTATACCTACTCAGAAAGTTAAAAAATGGTCCACTTGACATAGAATCACCCATATAGTAAATAAATGTAAATAATAAACTTAGTTTTAAGTATACCCCATAGTTGGTTATTATGATTAATGCCCCGGCTTTAACTACGAGGTCATATCGCCTACTACCAGAGTGCTCTTTCGTCACTGATAGACATGAGCCCGACTCTACTATAGCCGAAAATTAAAACCACTTCATTCCTTGCCCTAAGTACATTTTGCAAGATACCGCTTATGTTTATGACCTTATCGAAAATCTTTTCAAGTAATAGTTATAGGGAACATTAAAGTACATATTTTATATGGAATACAATTTTTCGCGTTGTCCGGTTTTTGAGATACATGCCGAAGAACATCTTGTAATGTAGTTATGAAACCCGCATTTTTAGACGCTTCCTTGATATACCCAAAAACAGTTAGTTCTATCGAAAAATTGATTTAACGAAAATGTTCTTTATAAAATTTCCAATCGCTTAAAGCCCTCAGATTTGAGATAGAATTAATACGACAAAAGTTATAGCTGCCTGAATAATGTAAACTAAATAAAACTATAAACTAGTTAGTTATTATGACTCATGCCCGGGCTTTAACTACAAGGTCTTATCGCTTACTAACAGAGCTCTCTTTCGTCACTCTGATTCGACTCCACTGTGAGAGTCCTTAATTTTGCCTACCCTAAATTTTTATTCACCTAGGGTAGGGGTCTTTAGAGAGTACCTGACATAGTACATGCTCGGGACCATCGCTTAACGTCTCATCCGAAGGACGGTGTGCTTAAGTTTATTTTACTTCCCAGATAAAATATACTGAGAGCCTCGGCCAGGTTTTGAAGCCGCGATCTTCAGTTCAGTAAGCAAACACCCATACCACTGAGCTACCGGCGCCCTCAATATACCAATTAGTATAATACACTCGGGGGATTATATACCCTTAGGATTATACTATCGTATATATACAAATTTCTCTCAATATTTTATTTATTTTTTAATCATTTATAGAAAGAAGAAAGAGCTGAATTGAAAGAAGAGAAAGCTATACTAAAGCCAATCATTAAGGTGATTATATATATTTTTTTAATATTAACAATAAAGTTAGTTTTTGGTCAGGTATGTATATGTTCCTTATCCCTCTACGTTAATCTAGTATATAGTTCAGGATAATCGTAAAAAAAGATAAATAATTTTAAATTTTGTCTGTTTAAGGAGGAGCCGCCGCCAGAGCCAGTAAAGGTTAGTTCAGTCTATTTTATACAATTTTCTAGTAATATTTTTTTACTATAGTATAATATCTACTTTTACCAAGTATTCCAAAATTGACCTGGAGTAACTGCGTGTGTTATTCGGTCATATTAACAAAAAAAAAAAAAAATATGTACAAAACCTGATAATATGATATTATGTAACTTACAATTTATATAATGTAAGGGGTCGTGTATGGACAAATATGGAACAGAATCAACCCTCAACCCCCAAAAGGATCATTTTCAAACAATTTTCTCAGTGATCGTATGCCCGTCTCTGTAATCGCCTTAAATTATTCGGTATTTTTCGTAAATATACTTTTAGCTGTTTTTACATGATGCCCGAACAAATAAAAAAATACAAACGAACATACAGGGTGTAACCAGGGGCGCAGCCAGGGAGGCAGGGGGAGCGCGTGCTCCCCCCTGGCCAGAGCAAAAAACCATGATAAAAATTTAATAAACCAAAAAAATTGTTTTTATTAAAAATGGATTGCTTGCAAGTTACCGGAGTTATAGGATCTTCAAATTTCCCGTGCGTCTGATTCCTAAATCAGCAATCAGCTGTTACATAAATGTACATGTACAAAACCAGTCATATTACATTTATTTAAATATATATGAATTCGATCATTTCATTCCCTCGCTCAAAATCGTCATTTATGTTATACTTTATACTCATAAAGCTGATTTTACATGCGCAGTAAAAATGCAAAGTGCAACAGCAGCAAATGCACGCTATTGGATGTGAGTCATTTAATTCTAAAAGCACAGAAACCACAGCGTGCATTTGCTTCTGTTGCACTTTGCATTTTTGCTGCTCATGTAAAGTCAACATAAGTATTAGTCAGTGGTTACCTAAGGGGGAGCTTCTAGAGGTCCGAGTCTCCTAAGTTGATAACAAAAAGTCTGCAATGCTAACCACGGAAACTGCGGGCTGTGCCCCCGGGAGTCTATCTCTCGTAGCCTAACTTTGCCCCCCCCCCCCCCCCCCCCCCTACTCAAAATCCTGGCTACGCCCCTGTGTGTAACCCTATTTTCTGGAATATTTTGTGAGTGTATTTTAGAGACCAAAAAAAAAAAAAAAAAAAAAGTTTCTATATAAGTATGGGTCTGAAAATAATTTCTTAAAACATTATGTTAAAAAAAGAGGGTTTTGGGAGAATAATTATTTATATCACTATAAACTATTATTTTTGGGTTGCGTAAGGAGATTCTGAATTTATATATAATATTATATCACAGCATTACTTCTCCTATTTATATTTTTCTATTTAAAAAATGCAATTGCAGACTTCAGTATAATAAATATAAAATTTACTTGTTTTTTAGGTTAACTATTCCTCTTGTTAATCAGAATCTTCATTTTATAGAATATATTTATTGAGTCAACCTCTATATTTGAATATAAGTTTTGATATGGCGGCCCTTGGTTTTGAATATAGAGGTCAACTCAATAAAAGGAAGATCCTTATTGACAGAAGGAATGTTAACTTAATGAACAGATAAATTATAGATACTGATGTGGGAGGGTTTCACGAAACGTCTGAAATTGCTATTTTTTGCAAAGCAAAAAAAAAAAATTAAATGGGAGAAGTGATGCTCTAATAAATATATTATATATCTCTGAAAAGTTTTATTTTGGAATAAAATAGCTTAGAAGTCTCTTTTTCATAGGGGTTCCAATACCAATTGGATTGTGTTCTATTGACCTAACGTTAGTTAATTTTGAGCACTTTTTATTGAACATTTCACCCTCTACAAAAATTTTTGGACGGCATTTTTTGAGCATAACTTTTTAAGGAAGCATTCGCAAAATGCACTCACGACCTATAGCAGAAAAGTTTGATTACACCCTGTATAGGTAAAAAACATGTTGCGCCCTTGATATGTTACCCCGGGAAATTTATTACCTTCCTTGCCGTTTAGACCATCCAATTGGATCAAGTGATCCGGATCACTCTCCTCTTTTTAATCTAATGGTTATATTATTTGAACAGACTTTGAGAACTCCATCAATAAAGGCACCTGAGACTCCAAAGATTGAGGTAATCCGAGAGAAGACGCCAACATTTGATGGGAGGAAAGGCTCCTTGGTGCCAGCCTCTGGGGGTTCAAGTCGTCGTGGCTCCCTCATCCCGCCTCCGGACGATGGTAAAGGCCGACGGCCAAGTCTCATCATCAGCGACGAGGTGGGTAAAATCCTGCTTTTTATTATCTCTTTGAATTGTTATTTTACTCAATCAGAAAGAACCAGGATGGCCAAAATTCAGAAAATTATATAAGTCAAAAAAATAAAAAAATAAATCCTATAAGCATGGGTTCTGAAACGCTCCTTAACAAATTACAGACAAAAAACAGTGATGAGCACGCTTAAATTGATGAACACGTTTTTTTTGGGAACCTAAGACTTCTATAAGGTGGAAAAGAAGATAAAAAAAAAGAATAAATTGTTTGATATAATTTTTCTTTAATTTCCACCATCGTAGACCTAAATACCAATAAATTATGGAATTCTTTATTCCATAATTCATTACATTTTGGGCTGTAACTTAGTAAGGAACCCATGTTTATGGAACGGTTTTCTAAGTGTATTGGTTCTCCGAATTTCCCTAAAGTTTGCGCACACATCACCATAGGTAAATAGTAGGTTATATTGATGAATTTTAAAAGTTTATTTTATTTTTATGTAGACTTGTTTAAGAACAGTAGTACTAATGATATGATTTAATCATTTTCCTGTTTTTTGTAGTAATTTATTGAATTAAAAGCTGATATTCATGAAGAAATTTAATAGTAAATCATAAGGCACTTTATGTAAATGTAATATTTATTTACACAAAGTACTTTCATTAATTTTACCTTGTGCAAAAATGACTATTTATATATTTTATATATATTTATATTGCTGGCATGAATAAATTTACGAAATTTTTCTTGTTTTTTAATTTTATTAATATTTCTAATCCATTTTTTTCGGGCACTTATGACGTGTAACAATTCTGTGTGATTGGAAATAAATAATACTGATGTTGAGTGCTTGAAAAAATAAATTAAAATAAAGGAAAAATAGATAGGAATATTAATAAATAGAATACAGTCACGCCAAACGAGTTGAATATATGTTTGCTCTTTCCCCTAATTTATTTATTCAAGAAACCAACATCAGAATTACTTCTTTCCAACTATAGAACTCTTGCTAGTGTTAAGTGCCGAAAAAAATATATATATTTAAAATTATCAATCAATTGAAAAAACAAAAACAAGAAAGAACATTTTATTTGTAAATTTACTCATGGCCCACATTTTGTGAAGTATTTTTTTTGTTAGTGCTTAAAAAAACAAAAACATAAAAAAAAAAAACGTTTTCGGACCAATGAGGATAGGAGCTGTTTAACTTGATTTGACCTCAGGAAATACACTTCGTTAAACAGTCCGCGAGTCTCAGACACCTTCTGTAAATACAGTTTGTATATAGGTTGTAAATAAACCAAATTTGTGTATTTTTTTGTTCAGAATAGTAGAATTTTTGTACGTACTAACACCTTCGTGAACCCTCTTCATTTTGTACATATCCCTATATGTATTGTGTGTGAGACTGCGGTTGGAACGCCCTCGTGCCTAGTCTTGTCTGAGGTAATCTAGAATTCTGCAGTTTGTCCAAAGAAGACAATGAAGTCTGTAGGAAACACAAAAGTGTATTACATTTTTTTTTTTTTTTATTAATTTTGTATTTATTTTTTTAGTTCTAAAATTGGAGAATTTAGGATAAATGG
The DNA here is from genome assembly GCA_963662175.1 of Aradus depressus. Classification (NCBI taxonomy): domain Eukaryota; kingdom Metazoa; phylum Arthropoda; class Insecta; order Hemiptera; family Aradidae; genus Aradus; species Aradus depressus. The sequence goes on from OY759218.1 coordinate 36,627,483, forward strand.
TATTTATTTCATCACTTGTGTCTGATCCCCTTTTGAAGAGTTTGAGGTATTTTGAATATTTTTGTATGAATCAGCATTTTTGTTTGTCATCATATAAACAAATTCACATAAACGGCAAACAATGAACTTTGTACAATAATATACACACTCTTGTGTCTGATTGCTCTTCAGAATTTCTATATTCTTTATAAACAAGATACAGTAGAGTCCCGTTAATCCGGACGGGATTTTAAAAAAAAGGAATTAAAATTTAGTAAACCAAAAATTTAATTAAGCGAGCGGTACGTACGAAAATAATTCAAAGAGAGGGTTTGACTTGACTTACTCAGTTGACTATTATGAAGAAGTGCCGACGAAGAAGACAGCGCGCGGACTCACTTTCTACAGCTAATAAAAAGTTTTTAGAAAGTCTCTTTCATTTTCTTTTGTTTCCTTCCCTTGCGTTGTCTGTTGGTACTCCTATCGTATTACTATATTCGTTTATTAGTGAGTCTGTTACGGCTGTGTTTTGTTGTTTTTACGTACCGTTTAGCGCGAGTGTTGTGGAAATGGCAACTAAACGGAAGAAAGTGATTGTGACAATGGAGCAGTAAGTCAAAGCTTTGTTTCCTATTAATGGAGGGGAATCACAAACTAAAATCGCAAATGATTTAGCAGTTGGAAAACAAACTCTTTCTGACTGGAAAAAAAAAAAAAACGGAAAGAAATTGAAGATTTTTGTGCCAAAATGGTTAGTAAAGACAGTTTAGGCAACAGAAGCACGTTAAAAAAACCAAAAGACCAAGAAAAAAAAAATCGCTAAAATATTTATCACGTACATTTTACAGCAAATTCCGTTTAATCCGGACGGGGTGCGGTCCCATCTAGTCCGGGATAGCGGGACTCTATTGTATTCAAAAACTTCGCCCGCCTCCATCTCGAGCCCAATTATTGTTTTGAAAGTTCCCGAAACGAATATTGAATCTTACCTTTACGAGATCACACGAATTATTCTTTTTTTTGCAGAATTTTGCATAAATAAATTACAGAGGAAGTGGGAGCACATTTAGTTGTTTTTTTCGGACGTAGCTGTGTTGTATTGCTTTAAAATCACAGAACCCTTCAAATTGGCACTCGACTATGTATTAAAAAATGTACCAAAACACTTTTTTTTTAAACCGGGCTGTGTAAAATATGTTCTGAAATTGCTCACTTTTTTTGGCTTACAGTTGATACAAATACATTCCGAATTTCTAGTTTCTACGATTTTTTGTGTGATAGCTAGAGGCTGCCCATAGTCAGACAAACATGACCGAAAACATAAAGTTCATTTCTTTCTTATTTTTTTTGGTCTTCGATCTAAAAACCCCTAAAAATAAAGTGGTTTGAATCACTCTTTTGACAACACTTAATATAGTTGCCATTACAACAGTTATATTAATAATAAAATATTATTATGTGATACAGAAAGTTGTTATAAATATAAAATGTCTTAGGCAACACTTAACATAATGATGATCAACGATTTACATTTATGACAATCTGAGAATGATGAATAATTCCCTCAACTAATACATAAATAATTTCCGACACCAGATGATGATTCGAAGGGCTTTTCTTAACATCAAGATTCGCGATTTCTATTTTATTTTATAAACAGTTCCGGATTTGGAGGGCGGTGTGCAGAAGTTAATGAAGGTTTACTAAATTCATTCCTGCTTATAATAAATTAACTTAATTTTATTTCGACTATAATAAGTAAGTTGTGCATACATTTCTATCACACTCCTACCTTCAGATCTACAGTTTCCACAATTATTCACAGGTAAACATAATTATACATAGATAAACATTTATATACACAGGTAAACATAATTATGGAAAACATAAAAAATTATACAAATACAATATTTGTAATGATTTGAATATATTTTTAAATATTACACAAGTAAGCTAATATATTACGATTTTTTAAGGTAAAAAACCTCTCATTTTGACCGTTATTAAATGTGTATGCCTGAATTATGTATTTTAGGAAAATAGAAAATTGCGTCCTGGTGAGGTTTTGGAAGAAAAAAAGGTGAGGTTTCCCCAACAGAAATTACCTAACCTATTTTCCATTGGCTCTTCGTTTTTTTCTGTGACGTCGACTTATTTTCTTTTTTGGCGATATATCTTTTTCTATTTGGCAAATGCCATTTTTGCACGATGCTTTTTTTTTAATTTTATCATTTTAATATCATTTGTCTCCCTGTCTGAATTTTCGCACAGCATTTTTGTCCTTTGTCTGAAAGTGTCGTCTAGTGCTGGACCTCGTATCCCTGTCTATGCAATCCATTATTTTTCTCCAAAATACATACAATTTTTTTTTTTTTTACATGTTTTTTCTACAGGTTGGCAAACTTCGTCCTGGTGAGGTCTATGACCCAAAGGTGAGATTGGCTAGAAAAGGGATGAAAGCTTTAGTTGCGCTCATGGTCTTAAAACTGTTTCTATTAACTATTATGAAAAATGTGAGAAATTAAATTTCAAAGCGCAAAACGTCAAATTTGATATCAAAATATACCATTTCTATAGCGAGGAATCGAAATATTAGATCCGTTTTGCTCAAAACCCAATACTCGTTCGTCTAAATGTCATTAAAAATGGGCTTTTGTTTTGGGCGATAAGTAAATGGCTCAGAATATGACAAACTTTCTACTAAAATAATCTTTTAAGATAAAAAAAAAAGTTTCCTTCTTCGTCTTTATCTGAATAAAAGCTTAATTTAAAAATATAATAATGAAATACAGTAGTTATCGTTTATAAGATGTTTTAAAAGCTTTTAGGAACATTTCGGTTGTAAGACCCAACATTTAAAGCACCGTTCATAATCCACTGAAAACAAAGTATGTGATATAATTTAAAATAGTTAACTATAATTTCTAAAATTCGGAAAACAGAAATTATTCCTGGAATCTCCTTCCCTCAGAAGCCCTCAAATAATATTTTTATTTCAGTTTCATCTGTTGGTCATTGGGGATATTTCCAGCACTCTCAGATGTAATTAAACATTACATAATAATTATGTATGTAATTATTACATACACGGAAAGTGTACAAACTTTCAGTGTCTCTTCAGTGGTTCGTAGATAATGCACTTTCTAGGTGTTTCGCGAGCAAGAAAAGTTTGAAAAACACTGCTCTTATAGATTGTTTTAATTTTTTAAATTTAAAAATAGGTTTTGTATAAAAAAAAAAATCAGATTCAAGTGAGGAGAAATTAACCAATAATTTGCAAAAAAAAAATAGACCAATAAATGTAAAAATCAAACCCAAATAAATATAAAAGTAATATGAGGGCGTATAAGCGATGGGGGTAAGTAGGGTTGCCAGGTATAATTTGCCAAAAGCCGGAACTTTTTTGAAAAAATCCGGGATAAACCGCCATAAGTATGTGAGGACATCATATGAACTGCAAAATAATACTTTAACGCCATTTCGCTTTACATATTAATTTAAAAAAAGTCGTTTAATATTAATAAAATATATAATATTATTTAAAAAAAAGTATGGATAAATCTTATTGAATATATATTTATATACTATATATAGGTAGGAATTATGGTTCATCTGAATTAATAAGTGTATGAATTAGTCAATTAGGGAAGGATTGACCAACGATGGAATAGGAAGGAGGAGAGATGAGGCTTGTGGTCGATAAAAACAACTTTGTAGAATTTCTGCCAAGCTTTTGGCACTGAGTGTACCTTCTTCAGGGCCAATATATTGAGTTGATATATACTAGATTATGTATATATATGTGTAAATATTACTCATTAATAAAGTATATATGTCAATACAGGCTCCTGAAGAAGACACACTCACAGCCGAAAGCTTGACAGAAATTCTACGAGTTTGTTTCTATCGACCACAAGCCTCATCTCTCCTTCGTATGAATTAGTGTTTTACTGAACAACATTACTTCTCTATAATGTGAAGGACAGTTTCCTCTATTAACTGACAAAAACCTTAATTTAACATTAAAATAATATGTCGTATGTAAATAAATTATTTAATGAGTTTTAATCCAGTTCGGATATAGTAATTATCGGAAGAACGATGGCCCGTTGTATTCTTATAAACCGATTGTACTGTATGTTTAATGATATGGGTTATGAAAAATACCTTACATTTTTTTAACTTGACCAACGATTTTTGCGATTTGTGACGAATTTTGATATTTGACATAAGTGCGTTTTGAAATTCAACTCCTCATAAGTTTGCCTTGAATTAATTTTTTTCTGATTTTAATTTCAATCTTTGATCTTTTTTATTATTTTTTTTTTCTTGCAACAAGGATAGTACACATTACATTACACAGCCACTGCTCATCAAATATTTCTCATATATATTTTTTTTTAATTTCTGTACTTTTATATATTTTGATATATTATTTAGTTATACTCTTAAATGTAACAGAGAAAAGGTGTCCGACCAGGCGAAAAGGAACCCGAAAAAAAACAGGTTAGAATATTTCTGGAGAATCATTGGGATTCTGGTCATGGTTTTTTTTTAATGAAAATATTCTGTACAGTAATCTCTCAACATTCGCGAGGTTTCTGTTACTGTAACCTGCCGCGAATGTCTAATTAGCGAATGTTGAGATCATGAAACAGTGAGAAAACGAGGTTTAGATTATTCAGAAAAAAAAAAATTGACAAAACAACTTTCATTAATGTTTATAAAACTATTAAATAAAGAAAATTATTAGTTTAAACAGTGTAGAGAGTAATGGAGATACGATTTTTAGATACATATAAATAATAAAGTTATAATCTATGTATCGATAGGTACAGTAGTTCAGAAGTGGGACAACTCAAAAAAACTCAGTTTTGAGTTATCATCATTTCTTGTACGAGTTTTCACCCTCTTTCATATTCTGAACTCGGATAACTGAAAATACAAAAATGAACGCTTAAATGTACATAACCTGTTATAGAATTTTTTTTCCCCAAATGTTTAGTTTCAGAAACATGATAATTTGAAATCTCTTAGTACTGATCTATGAAATTGATGTTGTTTCATAAATGTAGTTGCATTTCAATTATATGAAACGAAAACAAGAATTCAGAAGCTACTTTTTAAGAAGCGAACGAAACTTTCAAATGAGTTTTTTCAAAAATCAATAATTTTGAGATATCCCACTTCTGAACTACTATCAATATGTATATCAATATATATATTGTATCGATATATACAGTAGAGAGTGTGGTCAGGCGGTGCTTTTGCTTGCCTCCTGGCCTGACCTGACTGTTCGTTGGTTGTCCCTGCATCACATCCTTTGGCCTTCCCCGGTCCCTCTGACCTCCTGTGGGATTCATAATGACATCTGTTTTCGTTTTCATCATTTGTATAAAGAATACCCTGTCTCATAAGGACAAGAAATATAACAAGATAAGGCAATAATAACCTAAATAGTTGTTCGCCCCAAATAAACCAACCAACTGTATCCACTCTCTTTGGTAGTGTAAAAAAAATTTTGTTTACATTCGGCACAATATTTTTTCAAATAAAGCAGCCAATTGTAAAAAGTAAATTACCAAATTATGAGGGGAGTAGCTTAATTTGTTCGTTGAAAAATTAATAAGTTACTTCAAAAATCGTAGGTACTTCTCATCTATGAATGAATCTATAATTCTTGAATAATTAATCACGAATGTCAAGTTAGTGTATAATGGATGTATCAATCGCAAATAACGAATTCGCGAAAGTTGAGGGGTTACTGTATTTTTAAATGTTTAAAGATGTTGGTGAAAATTTTATTATTTGTTTTATGTTCTATCGGGGTAGTTTTATTGTCTTGGCAAGTTGCTTGTATTCCGGTTATGAGTCTCTATGTTTAAATGTTTTTAGAGAAAAAAATTATAGTCTTATTAACATTTTATGTTGTTTTTTTTTTGTACGTAAATAACTTATAATTTAGCATATGTTTAGAGGTAATTAATTTAGAAGTGTCAATGTTTTTTATGTCATTTTTTATTTATATACATGGTAATGTAGTTAGATCACTCTTAACTTCTGAACAGGTCAAAATAAATTTATGAAAATAATAGGAGGAGGTGCTGCTTAACATAACATTTTTGAGTTTTCGATAGTACAATAAAATAAACAAAACACATTAATATACTCAAGAAAATACAATAGGAGGAATATATATAGGTATACATATATAATTTCAATTGAATTATAAATTTGAAGTGAACATGGTCGTTCAAAAAAATATAATGTATATAGTATATATATGTATGTGTGTTTTTATTATAAAGAGATGTACGCATTTTTTTTCTTCTTATAGGTACATCAATATTAAGTCATATATCCCTTATTATATATATATATATATATATATATATATATATATATATATATATATTATGTATTCTTAATTTAATAATATAAAGAAAATACGGAAATAAAGAAAATATAATAGTAAAAATTAAAAACAAAAAAATTGAAGAATGGGGTTATATAGTAGAATAGATATATATTTATACAAACCTATTCTACTATTTATAAATAGAGTATATATACATATTAAGAAACAAGGGCTATATTATATAATATCAAAGTACAAAAAGAAAAAAGAAAAATGTGTATACCTTTTATAATAGAAATACACAATATATTATATTAACTTAATGGCGTTAACGTGGGTGAGAATTTTAAGTGAGTTCGGTCGTTCAAACATTTTCCGATAGCGTAAGCCGAAACCTGTAAACTTTAGATTTATAGGAATTGGACAATATAATAGTTAAACAAGTTTTTGACAGTACTTCAAAAAACGAAGTTTGTTTTATTTATATTTTGGAAAGATTATGTTAAAAAAACATTGTTCAGATTGTAAATAACCAAAAAAATCAATGTGTGAGTGACGCGGTACCTATGAAAGTCCATTTTATAGTTGATAATATTGATATTATAGTTAAATTCACTACAAAGGTAAATATGAACAATAATATTGTAAAAAATACAATAGAAATGCTCAAAAACAGCTGACATCACAGATAAAGAAGTGAGTTGTGTGTGCGCGCGCAACCGTCCTACACACTTACGCAGCATGCACATCAACGAGACTTACACTCTGACGGTCTGACTAGACCCTACCGAGAGCTAAGATGTTCACAAAAATATTTAAATAAAACGGCGTTAAAAATAAAAGTATAGACAGAGTCAAGTATGTCGATTCATAAATTAAGTCTCCGCTAATAATATAATGTACCAATAACATGAATTTTACGTAGAGATATTGCAAATTAATTTGAGTTACTGATAATGGGATTTATTCATAAACATAAATTATAATTTGTCTTCAAATAACCCAATTTTAAATGAAATTTGTTTTATCTCGACCGGTTCAAATGTTTAGGGTGTTTCTTCTTGACATCAGCCTGTATACACAGTGTTTCATTAAATACGGATTCATCATTTTACACTAAAACGGAAAAGGGGTTTAGTTCAGCCTAGCCGAAGATATTCAGCTGCAAACTTGAAAGTTTGAAGAGAGTGATTCAAGTGCAAGATTTGTCTTGTAGCAGTCACATTTTGATAAAACTGCAGTTTTTTTCTGCAAAGCTTTGGATTATTCATTAAACAAATTAAATTAATAAGGACAATAGAAATGAAAAAGATGCTGCGTGGAATTGGAGCAATCTTTTTAGAAAAAAATGGGGTATCCATACTTATTGGAACACTTAGGACCCTTTTAATTTTATGTGTATCTAAAATTGAAATTTATTTGTTACAGTCATCTATTGCACAATTACGTAGTTAATACAAATTACAAACAACATATTTTCAAAATAGATCAAATATTTGCTGTTTCAAATTAAAAATGGGTAAGAAATTAAGAACATGTTTTGTCGAATGCGCTTTTTTCCGCGGAGCTATAAAACTTTTTTTTATGTGATCTTATTCTTCAAGAAGTACAATTTATTTAATATTTTTAAAATTAATAAATAATGGGCTAGAGTAGGAAATAGGTAAACTACGGCCCGGGGGCCAGAGCTAGCCCGCCCAGTGGCTCAATGCGGCCCGCGGAAGAATTCGAAAAAATGAAAACCTATAAGCTTTTATTCCTTCGAATAATCAATTCTAAAGATAATAAAGAATAGATATAAGATATATGAGAACAGCGTGGAGGTTGTTCTATGCGAATAAAAAAGTGCTCTGTCTGTCTTAAAATTAATTGAGGGCTTTACCAGCTGTTTACCATTCATAAAACATGTTCTCATATTAATATTCAAGCATTTATCCCTTCTATTAGGCTGGATGTAGTGAAAAATGTAATTTAACATGATTATTCCAAATTTTTTTTTAAAACTTAAAAAACTGCACGAAAATTGATTTCGTAGGATGGAAAATCAAATTCGCTAACCAGAGAAATTGGACCATCGAAAGGGGGAATGGGAAAAACCGAAATTTTAAAACATTTGTGATTTCACGCTAAACTCTCGAATTTGGTTAGAAGTAAATTATATAATGTTCTCTTTAATCTGAGCTGAAAAATGTTTGTCTACGTTCATTAGAACTGCGATAATTCCTGAACGCTCATATTGATTTCTTTCAATCTTTGCACAAAAAACGTTTTTGTAAAAAGAAACGTCAAGTTCTTGATTCACAAAAATTGGCTAAAATGGGAAACAATTTTTGAGAAAGTACTTATGAATTCTTAATTTTCGGTCAGAAAAAGATTACATCGAGTATTTTCTTTGATTAAAGCTACAAAACGTTCGTCTACGTTCATTAGAAGCCGAGATATGACATTCAGAATAATGTTGCCTTACCTATAAACAGACAGTTTCTTAGTAAATATTGTGTTTTACATTTACCATCTTTGTATCTAGTTAAAATGACTTGCCATGAGAACAGAAAAAAAGTTGTGAAAACCTACCATGGAAGTCCGCTAACTTTACGCAAATTCTGTTCAAATTTTGAACGTACTTTTTTTCTTTTATATGCGCCCTGCATTATCTCTTAGGTTTTCATGTGCGGGCCGCATATTTATAAATAATAACAAGCACTACTAAGAGGTATATAAAATAGCAAGTACATTTTATATAAATACATAAAAACACTCGTTACACTATGTTTACGCATTGAGGAGCTCCCAATGCTTAACGTAATTTTATTATTTTTTTTATACAAATACATTTTATTTTGATTCCATTATTTTTAACAATATCGAGTTAATCCAGCTCAAATCAACCAGACAGAACAAAAAATAAATATATTTTGATTTCCACAAACATAGGTGAATTTTGGAGAGGTATTGTTTATTTCATAAAGTATATATAATATATATGGGAGTACTTTCGGTATTTTTCTCATCTTCAGCCACGACCAAATATTATGTGAAAGCTCAACAGGTTCACATTTGGGTCTATGTCATCTCCAATCCCTGGGGTTTCCTAAAAAAAGGAGTTCGTATTAAAAATTTAGAATTTAATAAAAATAAAATGTCTAATAATAAAAGAAATATTGAAATAATTTAAATCATGAACAATTAAGCAATTTTTTGAAAAACAAAAAGTAAGTTGTATTTATTTATTTTATTATTTTCCTGCAAAAAAATATATATTCAAACATTTTGTAGAAATTGGAAAAAATAAAATCTATAATTTTGTTTGATGATTTGACATGGAATAACTTATTTATATATATATATATATATATATATATATATATATATTTCTTGATATATTTTTTTATTTTAAAACATATCTTTTTATCATCGTACACATCATGTTTTCCAAATGTTCCATGTGAAACGCTTCTGTCTTCTCTGTTTTTGCTATACTTATTTTGATTGTAAAAAAAAAAGTTGTTCTTTGTCTAATAATCGCTATCAATGTTTATGTGATTTTCACATTCGCCTTTGCATGAATCATTTTTTGTGCCACATTTGTCATGCATTTATGTTAACTGTTTTTTTTTTTTCTGTTTAATCATATTTGCGTGTATATAAATATATGATTTTTTGTATTGCATGATATTTTTGTGTGTATTTGAACTCAAACTATTTTTTTATGTTGATATATATTTTTTTTATGTTTAGTGTACATTATTTTATATATCTGTAGTAAATATTCAATATTTACTTATTTGTAGTACAAAGTAAATAGTTATGTTTTTTTTTTTTTTAAATGTGAATATATCATTGTTTTTTTAATTAATCTAATCAACCACAAAATAAACAAACAGATCGGGTGCCACATAATACAAACTTAACTGAATTTTAATCAAGAAAGAAATACGATACAAAGTCAGACAAGAAATAAAGTTCTTTCCGGAAGTCGACTGAACCTGAGTCAAGTCTCTTTCCAGTTTCCAGTCATGTCCGGTCGGGAACCAGTGTCTGGTACAAAGAAATCACTTATTGTATTTCTTTCCAGTTCTGTGGCGTCTAATCCTTTTGAACGGGTTTCAGTAATACTCTTCGCCAGAATACGAGTATGTTTCCTTTTAAATGGGTGTAAAGAAATGTATTTTTCATTTTTTTAAAATTAATTATTAATTTAATTGAAATTTTAATTATTTATTTAATTGAAATTTTAATTATTTATTTAATTAGGTATCTCATTTTTTAAAGTTTAATTTCTTTTTTGCAGTGTTTGCATAAAAAGTTGGACGTTTTTATTTAAGGAAATGCAAATAGTGTATTTTTCTGATTTTTTTCGAGTAGCTTCCACTACTTGACATTAGATCGTGCTATTAAATATCCTGTTAGCTTGTATTATTTCTCTTTTGAAAATAGCATTTCTTCAAAAATACATTCATACTTTATATTGTTTAAATTTAAAAAAAAGTCACTATAGTAGAGACCACAGGTTATACGTCCTGAGAGGTGAGTGAGAGGGAGTGTCTACTTGATCCTCCCGCACTTAGATTCAAAATTAAACATAGATACGAAAATAATGAAAGAATGATGGCAGATTCCCCATTAAAAAAACAAAACAAAAATTATTTATTTATTTATATATAGGTTGAACCAAATTCAATGTTAGAGGTCTACACACCTGCTACAAACATGAAACAAACACAATTATTCACTATTTTTTATACTGACTTTAAATCCTACCCCTTGGGAGGCTACGCCCCAATTACACAATGGTACGTCACGATTTCTTTTTGAATCTGAAACTAGATTTTTCGAAATGAAAAATGACACAAAAATAATATTAATGGGATAAGTATTTCTGGATTTACAATTTTCACTATTTTTTTATTCGACTTTAAATCCATCATTGAACCTCATCCAACCCAAACATTTTTTCTCGAATATGCTATGTTTTTCTTTTCAAAATTTAAAAATAGATTTTTTGCAATAAAAATTACAAAAATAATATTTAGAGGATACGTGTTCCTGAAGTTACAAAATTTCAGTACATTTATTTTTCTTCCCGAACTTACACTTAGTCATTTAAAATATATTAATATATTAATACAGCGTCAGTTCTCCCATTTATTTGTTTGCCTTCTCAAAAACTAGCAATTACAAACATTTCGGGAATGTGTCTATAATGTATGTGTTTTTTATGATATCCATTCCTTCTGTCAATCAGAAGCTTTCTTTTATGTAATCTATTTATTATTTTTATGTATATATTTTTGTGGAATCAGACAATATACAAGTTAAACAAGTTCTTTGTTTATTTTTATTTTTTAACAATAGTCCTAACCCTTAAAACATCAACCCTCCAAATTTCACAGAGCTTTCAGCCTTTAAAATAATCTTTTTATTATTTTTTGGGTTGGAAAAGGAGATTCTTAATTCATATATATTATACTATTACATCACTTCACCCATTTATTTTTCACCATTTAAAAATAGCAATTATAAACATTTCGGGAATCACTCCCATCATTAGTGTCTATAATATATGTATTTTTTAGGATATATATATCAGAATCTCTCTTTATATAATATATTTATTGAGTCGACTTCTATCTTTAAACCTTTAGTCAAAACTATAAGGCGAAAAATGGGAGAACTGGTGCTGTAGTAATATCTTGTATATGAATTAAGAATCTCCTTACGCAACTCATAAAGTAACTTGCAGTCATGATATACATTTTTCAAAATTTGTTAACCTAATTTTAAATCGGCCATTCAACCTCCCCATCACTTTGAGGGGATGCAACCTTATTAAAATTTGGGTCACCCTGAATATCTTCCAAAATATTTATATATATCAATATAATTCATAGCATATACTCCCCCCAAGTAGTGTTCGTTACATGTTTTAAATGCAATGAAAATAGACTGTAACATTGAATTTGGGCAACATTGTATAATGATGGTAAGAAGGAAACATAATTACTGTTAATAACCAAGATTACAAATTCCTCAAATATATATATATATATATATATATTTTTATTTATCAGTATTTAATGAGCTAAAAAATAAATATTTCTTTAATTAGTTATTTTGACTAATGTCCGGGCTTTAACTACGAGGTCATATCGCTTAATACTGACCGCTCTTTCGTCGCTCTTGTGGACGGGGATCCGGCTCTATATGTCCTAAATTTTGCCTACCCTAAATTTGTATCCACCTAGGGTAGGGGTCTATAGTACTTGACATTGTACAGTCTCGGGAACATCGCTTTACGTCCCACCCGATGGACGTCGAGCTCAATGTTTTCTCACCTCCCAGGTAAAGAAATCTAATCGGCCGGGTTGCGAACCCGCGATCTTGAGTTCAAGAAGCAAGCACGCCTCTGAGAGTATTTTATTATGTTTGGAAACAATTAAATTTTAATTACAATTGCCTCAACTTCATTGCCTAACGTCTTTTTTACACCACGCTGACAAAAATGATAGGTAATTTAAGTAGAAAAAGGGGGGAAAAAAGTAATAATTACTTGTGTAAAAAAAAAACCTTAGACAATGTAATTTAATTTTTGTAATTATAATTAAAATTTAATTGTTTCCAAACATAATAAAATACGATCAGAGGTAGCGTGCTTGCTTCTTGAGCTCAAAATCGCGGGTTCGCAACCCGGCCAAGGCTCTTAGATTTTTTTCATCTGACCTTTTTATCTAAGCTTGAGTGTTTTTAATTATTCGTTTGGATTTTGAAATCAGTTTGTTCCCTCACTATTCATAAAGCAAAGCATAATTATAGCAAGTAGCAGAATAACATTCAGAATAAAACGTTAACAATATGAACACAATGAATTCAAGAGAAACATTGGAGTACCTGGAATGCACTCATCTACATAATAGGTCCGTATACCTGGCCAAACAGAAGCAAATTTATTGGGAAAATTTTGAATAAAGTGGATTAATTTGAAAATAGATATGTACCTACTTTACTGAGTCTATCCTTGTGCTGCCGAAAAAACTAAAAAAAAAAAGGATAAAAATATGCGAATAAGGTTCAGATATGCAAAAATATGAATTTTTAGCGATACATGCAAACATATACAAAATAAAAGTAGCTTAAATTGATTCTATATGGGTCAAAAGTAAAAATAATGTTTAAACAGGATGCTGAAAATAATAGGAAAAAATATGATATAATGCAAATAAATCACAGCCTAGTGATAAGTTATCCTGCTATTAAATATAGCAAGTAAGAAAATAACAGTTGGATTGTCTTTGATAAAATAGTTTATATCAACTAAACGTTAGTATAGATTGTGATAAGATATCCTGCTATTAAAAACTGTTATTTTTGAATTTAAGTAGCAGTCAGCTACTGTTGAAGAAACAGTAATTGGTAAATAACAACACATCACTAGTCTACACCATCTGTGAAGTGAAAACACCTGGAGCACGTCGTCCTTCAGATGGGACATTAAGCAATGTTCCCGATGTCAGCTACTCGTTAAAGATCCCTACCCTAGGTAACTAAACCTGGGTAGGCAAAATTTAGGACTCCTACAGTAGAGGGTGATATCCACCAGAGCGACGAAAGAGGGCTCTGGTAGTAGGTGATATGACCTCGTAGTTAAAAGGCCGGGCATGTGTCACAATAACTAACAAGTCTACACGAAGAACGTTTAACTTGTGTTCTTGAATATAGTAAGGATTTTACGTTAAAAATATCTTCAGCAACTAAAAAATATAATTAATTATTAAAAATATAGAAGTTAGAATTTTAATCGTTAAAAAAATTACATTTTTTTTTTTTCACGTTTTTAATTGCTAAGTGTATAAGAAGGTAACCGCTTTCTTGACTACAGACGGACTGCACACTTTTAGTTTCCATACTTGATCACTAATAGTCGTCTTTGGTCACTGAAAATCCCTCTTCCTCACAAAAAAAACAAAAAAAAACAGGTGTACCAACCTATTTCAGAGTTCTATTTCTCTTTCCATATCCCTTAGTTTTCGAAGTGTATGCAATATATTTTATCTCTTCATTTCAAGGAAACGGATTTTCCTCTATATAATCATATTTTTTTCAATATTTAAAAAATGGCTGCTATTTTTCAACTTTCGAAAATTTGTTCTTGAATTTTGAGATATAATAAAACTACATGTAACATTTCATGAAAATCGACCCACCATATGTTAGTATGAACAACTCTCCAAAGTTTAGAAACAAATTTAAATTGACATAGTTGACATATTGTAAAAACATATGATAAATTATTTTTTGAAATATTATGTCTATTCCACAAAAAATGTATGCATACACTTCCGGTTTTGATATCACAACCTCGTCTTAAACGTCATAAACTAAATCAGTTTGCTGAGTCATTTTGTTTTCCAGTTATAAGATATATAGGAGAATTTATAAAATCGGTCTAAAATTCGATACCGAGTTTTCAACAAAATTTCATGTTTTCCTAACTCCAAATTCCAAGTATGAAAAAATAAAATATGTCTGTCTGTGAACATGATAACTCCCGATTGAATAAATGTATCAACACGCCATTTTATATGTGAAACCAGAACCCTCAAACGACGACATCTATTGATTTTCAGCCAAATCGAATGAAGGGAGACTTAAGAGAAAAACTCTAATAACTGCCGATAGGAAGAATGTTTCGAAACGACATTTTTTATGTGTGGCCAAAATGGGGGATTAGATAGAGGCTTAACTCAAAATTTCTAATAATAGCCGTTGTAATGAATTTCATATATGAATTCAAAATCCCATAAAGACGACATTTATTAATTTTCAGTAGAATTGGCAGAAGGGAAGGGAGGATTCAGGGGAGGGAGCTCAATTCAAGTATCCCAATAACTGCCAATGTAATAAATGTATCGACACTAATTTAGTATGAGGATTTAGGAGCCCCTATGTAAGTCAGCTATTACGGTCGTCTGGTTTTGAGGAGGGGGTCGAAAATTTAATTGATTAACTCGTTCCGGGGAAGTACATTGCCGGTGATTCACCTTCGATTTCTTTTACTTACTTAACATTACTTTACTTACTTACTTTACTTTCCCTGGCGCTATGGTCCTTGTAGAACCTGGGCCTCCGTAACGATCTTCCGCCATTCTTCTCTATCCTCGGCCTGTCGTCTCCATCTTCTCACACCCATCGTTCTGAGGTCATCCTCCACGTCCTCCAGCCAACGTAAACGGGGTCTTCTTCTTCTTTGTCCACCCGGGTGTCCCTCCAGTATCCTCCTCGGCAATTTGTCTGGTTCCTCTGTAAATGCCCCAGACATCGCAGCCGTCCCTGCTTCACTAAGGCCACCAGGTCCGGGCTCTTGTAAAGGTCTCTATGGGACCGTATCCTCCATCTATCACCATCTGGAGTAGGGCCGTGTATCTTCCTCAATATCTTCCTCTCCCAAGTATTGAGTAAGATTTCGTCCTTCTAATTTGTAGCCAGCAGGGGGGGCGCAAGGCGTGGGCGACGTGGGCCACTGCTTACGGCCTCGCAGTCCGAGGGGCCTCGCGCATCGAAGGTTCAATCAGCTTTGATTCCTGAAAAATGTTTAGCTAAACATTTAGAACCATTAAAAGCCGAAACCGCGAGTAAAGAATTTACAGTTAGGGCTGTCATCTGGGGGTGTCCGGGTGGGTTTTTTTTTTTATACTAGTCCGGGTTTTTATAAGTCCCAACTCATTTCTATAAAGGCGTCTTGCAAAATTCTTCTTGCCCACATCTTTAGGTCTTGCTCCTTCTCTGGGATTAGTGATAACATTCTTAAAATATAAGAAAAAATGGTGACCTGTACTACTGTATTTCGTCAGTGTTAATACTATTGTATTGATCCCCATTCATTATTATTTAAGCCCTTGAAGCCTCTTATCTTAAATAGGTTGTGTCTTTAACTTGGTGAACTCAATGGACTTAGGAGCCTAAAGGGCTATAAATCAAAGGATATTTTGCTACTAGTTAGTAGGGTGTCAATAGTACCAGGTCTTTACCTGGACAAAGACTTATCCCTTCCCCCCTCTCCATTCAAAAGGATAATTGGTGGTTTACCTTTCAGTTGATTTATTATGCATGAAATGACGTTATGGTAGAATTCTAGTTTTGGAAAGTGTCATTTGGTCGATTTAAATAGATTATCGAGAAAATATTTAACACAGATAATGAAGACGATGTTGTAACTCCAAAACCGGTAGTCAATTATACAATTTTTGTGGAATAGACAATATTTAAAAAAACAATTACGTATTAAAAACGAAAACGCGAGAAAGCTGAGTTACAATACCACAAATGTTTTACTTCCAAAGTGGTCGATGTATAATAATTATTATTATTTCCATTAAACCAAAACATCATAAGAATGTATACATTAAGCTTATAAATTAGTTACATAAACAGCTATGACTATTTGACACACATGAATAGTAATAACAATACCTGTATTAAAAACATAAAATGTAATTAATAAAAAATAAATAAATAAATAAATAAATACTTGAAAATATATGAATACAAAATAATAATACTAATAAATAAATACATTTATAATAAGAAGATAATTTTAATTGAATAAAAATTGAAATAATTTTTATAACTATTCCGGAAGTGTCTATATCACGAAGATATTCTCACTGTGTGAAATATAGAAAAGAGAAAGAAAACAATAACAAATGTAAATAAAATAATATGAATAAATAAAAAATATAAATAAATTTACATAAAATAATAGTAAGAATAAAAATAGTGAATGTTTAGGACCTTCCCTCACCGTTTTTTGGCGCCATTTTTTGTGAGTGGTTTCCGATGGAATTTTTTTTAGCAAGGAACACGGAATAATTAAAAATTTTAAGAAATACTGAAATACTAGTACATTTTTCTTGTTTTTATTTCCATGTAAAACTTTAGTGTGTAAGTTAAAAAAGAATTTGGGCTTAATAAATACAATGTACATAATATTTATTTATATTAATAATAATCATAATCTCATGATCATGGCTGACAAATCGTGCAGTTTTTTAAATTAAATTAGAACGACGTTCCTGTAAAGAAACACAAGCAATGAAAAATATTGTTCAGGCTTATTAATTACAGTGTAAGAAACAATCATATAGTAATTTCTTAGCAAACAATAATTATAGGGGAAAATATTTATATTGGTCAACAATTCAATATTTTTCCAACTCCCTGATTCCAAAATGAAAAAGTCTTCTTTATCTGTGAATACGATAACTCCCGATAGAATGAATGTGCCGACATGACATTTTCTATGTGCGTCCAGAACTTTATAATTAGTTAGTTATTATGACTCATGCCCGGGCTTTACTACAAGGTCATAACGCCTTGAAATCATCATAAATATATTTTCAATGTATGTTTTGTCATATTTTGAAAACTATTGATCCTAGAATTTTTTATTTATTCGTCCCGTGTTAATCGCTAAAAATGCCTCTGGAAGCCACTCAAAAAAACATAGCATCAAAGTTATCGGAATTGTACCGTTTTTTGTAGTAGTTAAGGTCAGCTGTTAAGTTCTTTTCCTAAAATTTTCATTTATTGCCATTTCGGAATAATTGCATTAATTGAATCAAAATATGATATAAAGACTGTGTTCAGTATTGTAACTAAACTGTTGTTATAGCGTCGAAGACCCAGCACAGACATGCGAAGACCAAGTGTTGCTGAATTGGAAGAAAAAATCGAAAAACCATGCACTCCCTTGAAAGATATTGGTCCTCCTGGTCCACCGGCTATTGTCGATGTTCAAGAAAGTTACTCAGCAGTGGAAGGTAATATAATTTACTATAGTAGAGAACAGGAGTTAAGGGAGTTGGGAAAACCCCCATCTTTCCATCTAAGGGCTCCTCCCACAACTCCTATTAGAGGGGGAGATTCCCTAAATCCTGGCCTATACTATAGTGCACTATTGCAGCATTTCAAATTATTAAATACGAACCCGTTCGCAAAATCGTTCACAAGGAAAGGACATGAAATTGACCTGAAACATATAATATGGAATAAAATCTCTCGAGGAAAAATCAAATTCCATGAGAGAAACAGCAAATCTGTTTTCTTCGATGTAACGTTAAAAGAGAAATATATTTGAAATATATATTTTTCTTATTCATGTGACATTCTAGATCATGTGTTTTATATTTCGAACGGTTTTGAAACACACTGATCAAAAGGAAATTTGACTTTTATTCCATGTATCCCTCACTGAATATATATATTCAAATTTATCTCTTTGAAACCTTTAAAATGATATGGCACATATTATTGTTCTGAAAACATTTAGGAGCGCCTCCTCTTCAAAAGCGCCCCCCCCCCCTCCCCAATCTAAAATTGTGGGATACCAGATATCTACTATGTTGGGCCATCCTTGAAATACCCTGCAAGTTTCGTGAATATATGTTCTGCCATTTTTACAAACAGAAGAGTGTAACCAAGTTTTAAAAAATTATTAAGTTACTTAACCTCAAGATATTACACTTTACCGATATGAAAGGGTGACATTTCATATTTACAAGATTTGTACGAAGTTTAATGAGGTTACAATTTTAAGTTTTCAATACAAATAAAATTATATAAAAAGAATATTTCTTGGTGTATCTAACTGTATCATAATGTGTAATTATTTATCTATCAAGCTTAACTAATATAAAATTCTAAGTCTAATAGTTTTTGAGTTATTAATTTTTGAAAAACAAAAATGTTGAAATTTCACTCCGCCATAAAACTGGAATAAGAAAATATGGAAAACCCGTTCAATATTTTTGAATATCCGTGTTAGTACAACAAATTAAAATTATATGAAATTCAAAATTTTTAAGTCGGATCGTTCTGGCATGGCCCATTCAGTCTTATGTCTCACAAACTTATGTGTATTGTGTTTTATATTTACAGATCAGACTGGTTATATTACTGTGGCAGTTGAAGGTTCACCTGCTCCTGAATTCAAATTCTATAAGGTAAATATATATATATATATATATATATATGCCAAGCTCAGGGGGCCCCCGTTCGATCAAAAAAATTAAACAGCGATAAATGGGAAAAAGGGAGAAAATCTATTGAATTTTTCTAGAAACTTCTTACAATTTAGAGAAACATGGTGGAAAAGTTCATGACATTCAATAAGATTCTAGAATGTTCTGGTGTATTATATAAATTAATTCAAATAAACTTT
Organism: Aradus depressus; assembly: GCA_963662175.1. NCBI lineage: Eukaryota > Metazoa > Arthropoda > Insecta > Hemiptera > Aradidae > Aradus > Aradus depressus. Next base: position 36,647,036 of record OY759218.1, read on the forward strand.
TGAGGATAATATTGAAACAATAATTCAAGGGCCCCCGGATGAAGTCTGCCTCAGGGCCCCTAGAATTCTTAAAACGGAACTGATGTATATATATATATATATATATATATATATATATATATATATATATTTGTGTATTGTGTTGTTAATTGGGGGTACTTTAAAAAACTGGCAATGACAATTGATATTTCTATATATTGTAATTGTAATTACGGTAAGGCTATAGTAACATTATTTTTTCAAAACATTATATCTACTTACTCATTTGATCCATCCTAATTTTTTTCTAAATTATCCTGCGAATCACGTGCGTGATGCTCGATGGATTCGTCGTTCTGAAACTCTCCTGGCAATTCTACACATGACTGGATCAGATGTTCTGCTTTTTCTTCTTTCTTCGAGGTCTTCTTGGATCAGGCTGAACAGACGACTAAAAAGGGGACAGACGGGGATAGACAGACAGTATTATGTATTTGTATTATTATATATCTTTTTTTTTTTTCAACATATTCCACAGTATTTTATTGGCGCTCAAGACAACGAAGACGAATCGTTGTGCGCCAATAAAATACTGTGGAATATTTTGAAAAAAAAATATATATATATATTAATACATGGTGTCTGAACAGGCGGCTAAAAAGGGGACAGACAGACAATACTATGTATTTGTATTAATATATATTAATATCGTTGTGGGCCAATAAAATACTCTGGAATATCTTGAAAAAAAAAAAAGATATATATTAATACATGGTGTCTGAACAGGCGGCTAAAAAGGGGACAGACAGACAATACTATGTATTTGTATTAATATATATTAATATCGTTGTGGGCCAATAAAATACTCTGGAATATCTTGAAAAAAAAAAAAGATATATATTAATACATGGTGTCTGAACAGACGGCTAAAAAGGGGACAGACAGACAATACTATGTATTTGTATTAATATATATTAATATCGTTGTGGGCCAATAAAATACTCTGGAATATCTTGAAAAAAAAAAGATATATATTAATACATGGTGTCTGAACAGACGGCTAAAAAGGGGACAGACAGACAACATTATGTATTTGTATTAATATATATTAATATCGTTGTGCGCCAATAAAATACTGTGGAATATCTTTAAAAAAATATATATATATATATATATATATATATATTAATACAAATACATATGTAAGTATATACTCAAAGGTGATTTTTTAAATTTAAATTCGAAGCATTAACCCGTTCTTTATTATTGTTTCTGATTCTTGTTATGTAAGCTTTTAGGTTGTTTATTGCCGAATAAAGTAATTAAATATAAAATTAAATACATGGTGTTTGAACAGACGGCTAAAAAGGGGACAGACAGACAATACAATATGTATTTGTATTAATATATATTAATATCGTTGTGGGCCAATAAAATACTGTGGAATATCTTGAAAAAAAAAAATATATATATATTAACACAAATACATATGTAAGTATATACTCAAAGGTGATTTTTTAAATTTAAATTTGAAGCATTAACCCGTTCTTTATTATTGTTTCTGATTCTTGTTATGTAAGCTTTTAGGTTGTTTATTGCCGAATAAAGTAATTAAATATTATATATTATATATTGAATTTTTTATCATTGAAATAATATTGTTTTTTTTTTTTTATATATGTTTAAATTTGATTTGATTTCATTGTTTTATATTAATATATGTGTTTTTAGGGAATGACTGAAATCATTGAGGGAGGAAGATTCAAGTTTTTAACGGACGGTGATACCAACACGATAACTCTTTGCATGAGAAAAATAAAACCTAACGATGAAGGGAAATATAAAATAGTTATTAGTAACATCCATGGCGAAGATTCAGCTGAAATGCAGCTTTATGTGTCTGGTATGAAATTTTGTTTAGTTAAAAATTGATAGAATAAATTGAGGGGGTTAGAAGCAAAGGGATGTAAGTGACAAAAATGTCATTTCGAGATAATTACCTTCAAAGTTATAGTAACATCGTAAATTCAGGTATTACCCAGGTATTTTCCACTAGTAACAGCATTACTGGTACTAACAATCGTTCTGATCATTAACCAGTAGTCAGGGTAGGTGTCAAGGAAGATGTTAACACACATATCTCAATTTCAGCCGATTTGTCACTTACATCCCTTTGCTTCTAACTCCCTCAATTATTCTCGACATCTCTATGATTTCTATAAAATTTAGTGAAAATGTATGTATGGTATTTAAAAAAGAGTGATATGATTTAATTTTAAAATATAGGAAAATTTATATGTGATGTTGATAATGGAAGATGTGGGATGAGATTTATCTTATAAATAAAATACATTGTCTTCTGTTTTATTTTCAACTGAATTCATCATCAGTGGTACATTACCAGTTTAGTGCCCTGACTAAGGGTAAATATGATGCTGTTGAGTTGAAAACCGGTTCTGGTTGAAAATGAAGCAGTGGGAAGATGTGATTATCTTAGGGTGTCCCAAAAAAAATGAAATTATGAAAATATTATAAAGTTTTTTACTGTAAATTAATAATACAGGTGAAATGTTATTGCAGTGGTTAATATTTAGAGGTCCCCCTCGTTGTTAATTATCTGACATCAACATAATGAGGTTTGTGGTCTGGTTAACTGGCGACCACATGAACTATACTTGGAGACCTCTCAAAAAAATACTTGCTGAAATAATAGAAAAAGTATATCATTAACCTAACATTTTTTGAGATCCATAGATGACTTCAAATTTTTAGTATGAAAAATCTTTGAAAAATTCGCCAGAATGCTTTTACACGAAGAAATAAAAAAACTCTGTCTGGATAACTCCCCATAGAATAAATGTATTGACACGAAATTGTATACGAACCTCCAGAACCCCATATGGACGATAGCTATTGATGATCAGCCAAATAGACCATAGGAAAGAGGGAGATTAGGGGGATGAACATAAAAACTCAAAAAATTGTCGTTGTAATAAATGTATCGACACGGAATTTCATACATAAAATCAAAACCCCATTAGAACAATACATATTAGTCTTCAGCGGAGTCGGCCGAAGATCGACTCACAAACCCTAATAACTGCCGATGTAATGAATTTATCGACACAAAAATTAGTATGAGGATTTAGGAGCTCCTATATAAGTCAACTATTGAATTGGAGCGAAAAGTTAATTGATTAATTTGTTCTGGGGAAGTACATTACCGTTGATTCACCGATCACCGACTACCTTTTTTGTTTTTCGGACAGAGGTGGGACTTTAGAAGCCCCTATGTAAGTTATTTATTGATTTGTAGCCCTAACGATCTAAAGTCCATGATTGGTTTTGGAGCAAAAAGCTTTCGCTTATTAAAATTCGACGATGAACTAGACCATAAACATCTTTGATGTCAAAAAAAATTTTTTTTTTTTTTTTATTTATTACCTACATTTTTTTTTTTTTTGCCTTAAGACTAATTGTAGTCCTATAAAGCCGGAGCGAGTATAGTGGTCTATTTATCTTCTTATTACAATTCTATTTTTGATTTGGTAATAAATTTAGTTTGTTAACGTTTTCTATGTTATTAATGTTAGCTATTGTTTGAAGAAATGTGTTTTCGTTGGATAGTAGCGTCTCATGTTGTCTCTGGTTGTCGTATTTTTTGCACTTACTACGTCCTCAGTCTCATCGCAGTGTTACAGTTGGGGGATGGTTTTATTTTGATGACATGTAAGTATTTGTTTGTTCTGGCATGTCCGGTCCTCAGTCGTGTCAAGTATATGACTTGTTTAGTCGTCAGTGTCTTACTGTGTGGGTGGAACCATGTCTTTGTCGTTACTGTCTCCTGTACTCTGTAGTGGTATTCTCCTTTGGTTTGGGATATATCAGTATAGTTGGTTTGCCATTCCGTTAGTGTCTGGTGTTGTAGGCGGCTTGGAGTTCCTCTAAATATTGTTCAATTGATTGAAATTTTGCCTGTATCATTAATTTGCATTTTCATATTTTATTGTTTTTTGGGACAATCAAATTATACAAAATTTGAAACCCGGGAAACCATACTACATATAAATGAATTTGATAATTTTGGAGCAGATACCAGAAAAGTGTTAAAATAAATCACATTGAATTGTTATAGATGCTAGTGGGATGGACTTCAGAGCTATGCTTAAAAAAAGGAAATACGCAAAATGGGGTAAAGACCAAGGAGACCCAGATTGGGGAGAGCTTAAAGAGACTGAAAAACCTGTACCAGCACTTAAAAAAGTTGAAAAGGTATATTTATTAAATACACATAATAATACAATTTTGAAGTGATTTAGCATGTATCCACTTCAAGAAAAAGTTAATCAAAATAAAAAAAAAAATTCTCATAAAAATGTGGAAACGCCTTAATAAAAAAATTTAGGCAAAGCACTGTTTATACTTTATTTGATAAAGAATTTTGCTATTTTTTTTTTTTTTTTCACAATTTAATAGACAATTTTAAACTGTGAGAACACAATAAGAAAAAATAATCACAAGAAGAGAATTTTGCTAAAATTAGAATCATAGTCTTTTACATCATGAAACAAATGGTAATTCCATAGGTCAAATGGGCCGTACAAGTACATTCTATCAATTTTTCAGAAACGGTTTTTACTATCACATTTCCCAATAAATTAAATAATATTCCAACAAATCTCACAAAATATTCAAAAGCCAACATTTTATTTACACTAAAAAAAAGTGAATACAAATAATGAAATATATTTTTTGTACTGAATAATTAGGAAAAAAAAAGTTTATATTTTTTTGGTCTTACACCACTTGAGGATGAATTAGCGGTATATTACTTGTTAAAGAAGGCGCCGGTAGCTCAGTGGTATGCGTGCTTGGCTTCTGAGCTCAAGAGCGTGCGTTCGAAACTCAACCGCGGCCCTTAGTTTATTTTATCTGGGAGGTAAAATAAACTTAAGCACGCCCTCCTTCGGATGGGAAGTTAAGCGATGGTCCCGAGCCTGTACGATGTCAGGTACTCGTTAAAGACCCCTACCCTAGGTAAATAAAAATTTAGAGTAGGTAAAATTTAGGACTGCCATAGTAGAGTCGGGCTCATGTCCACCAGAGTGACGAAAGAGCGCTCTGGTAGTAGGCGATATGACCTCGTAGTTAAAGCCCAGGCATGAGTCATAAAACCTAAACCTAAACCTATTACTTGTTAAAGTTAAAACGTGCCAAGTTGTTGCTGGCTGAGCTTATCCAGAGACCATAAATACTGTTTTGTACTTCCACAGCAATACTTATACTTCGTATACGAAGTATAAGGGAAGTTACGTAATCGGTCTGAAATTCAAATTTGAGTTTTCACCAGAATTTCCAACCCCTTGATCCCAAAAATGAAAAAAAAAAAAAATCTGTCTGTGTGTATGTGGGTCTGCGTGTGTTTCTGTGAACACGATAACTTTGGATGGATACAAAAATTGTATATAGGTATCAAGAACCCACTAAAGACGACACCTATTGATTTTGTATAGGTATCAAGAACCCACTAAAGACGACACCTATTGATTTTCAGTCAAATCGGCCAAAGGAAAGGGGTGATTAGGGTAGGGACTAAATATAAAAACTGTAATTACTACCGTTATAATGAATATATCGACACGAAATTTCGAAAATTCAAATGAGTGGAGGGGCTCGACTCCAAAACACCAATAACTGCAGATGTAATGTATTTATCGACACAAGATTAACTATAAGGTTTCAGAAGCCTCAATGTAAGTCAACTATCGATTTTTAGCCCAAATGGTCGATTGATTTTGGAGGAAGAGCAAAAACCTAATTGATCGATTTCTTCTGCGAAAGTACTTTTTTTTTTTTTTCGTAATTTATTGCTCTATAATTTCTAAAGAAAAATCGACATATTTTGCAAAACGTTAAACTTAATTTTTTATGAGAGATTTTCTGTACACTTTCTTATCTTTGACATACCAATTATATTCCTGATATCCTCAGGGGCGTAGCCAGGATTTTGAACAGAGAGGGGGTCTCCACGTTAGGGTTGGTGGGGGTTCCCCGCTCACGTCCACGGTCCATTTGTACGTTCGGCCAGCTTTGATTGTGACGCTCTTCATCCCCTCACGGTCGATTCGTGGCCTCACTAAAAAACAGTAAAGATGAAAATAATTAAAATGAAACATAAATTTCAAAAAAATCAAAAGAAAATAGACCAATAATATTACAATGGAGGATAATTTCAATTACATATTTAAATAAATGTCTTGTCCTGCAGTAGGATGAAACCTCATAAAACAACTCTATTGTAAAATTACGGTAAGTAATGTTCAAGAAAAAATATAATTAAAAAAACATTGATATCAAAAATCATCAGTGGTCAGGGGGATAGCCAGGATTTTGAGCAGGTGAGGGCAAAGTTAGGAGGCTACGAGGGTGGGGGTATAGACTCCTGGGGGCACACCCCCCAGTTTCCGTGGTTAGCCTTGCAGACTTTTTGTTATTAATTTGGGAGACTCGGACCTCTAGAAGCTCCCCCTGAGGTAACCACTGACTGTAATACTTAAGTTGACTTTACATGAGCAGCAAAAATGCCCGCTGTGCTTTCTGTGCTTTTAGAATTAAATGATTCACATCCAATAGTGTGCATTTGCTGCTGCTGCGCTTTGCATTTTTACTGCGCATGTAAAATCAGCTTTAAGAGTATAAAGTATAACATAAATGACGATTTTGAGCGAGGAAATGAAATGATCGAATTCATAGGTTAGGTTTTATGACTCATGCCCGGGCTTTAACTACGAGGTCATATCGCTTATTATGAGAGCACTCTTTCGTCACTTTGGTGGACATGAGCCCGACTCTACTGTGGGAGTCCTAAATTTTGCATACCCTAAATTTTTATTCACCTAGGGCAGGGGTCTTTAACGAGTACCTGACATCGCACAGGCTCGGGACCATCGCTTAATGTCCCATCCGAAGGACGGCGTGCTTAAATTTATTTTACCTTCCAGATGAAATAAACTAAGGGCCTCGGTCGGGTGTCGAACCCAGGACTTTTTTTTTTAGTTTATTTAATTTTTATCTTGGTTTTTTGCTCTGGCCAGGGGGGGCACGCGCACCCTCTGGCTAAGCTCCTGGATATCCCTCCATATGCAAGATTAAATATTATGTACCTATACTTATATTTAAAAAAAAACTAATATATCTATTTTACTTATGTTTTTATTTATTTTCTATTTGTTATAGAAACAAGAATCATTTTTAAAGCCACTAGTTGACCAGTACGCAAAAGAAGGAAAAGACAAGAAAGTTTCATTCGAAGCTGTATTCAGTAAGCCTAACTGCAAGCCTAAATGGTTTTTTCGTAAAGATGTAAGTAATACAGTCATCCTATAAAATATTCATAAATAACAAAAAAATGATTTTGTGTAATAAGTACAGTCAACTCCGCTTAATAGGGGCACCGGATAATTGGGATAACCGCATTATTGGGACAAAACGGAATCAAAAATAAGTAAAATTTCGGAAAATCGGGCCAGAATATTCATGAACTCCCTAATTTTCTGAAAAGCGAAATATGAACAAATGAGTTAATAACCCCAAAGGGAGAAAACACTCAGTTTTTAATCCGAGCTCTTCAGAATAGGTACAGTACGTGCGTGATCCTTTGTTCAAAATGCCCCGTAAAGACTTAAGAGTTGCCCAAAAAGAGGAATTTTTAAACAAAATTAAAGAAGACCCAAACACATCGAATCGGAGTTTGTCAGAAATTTTAAAGGTACCAAGAACTACAATTGCGCGAATTCGAGCAACTGAAAGGGAACAAAACATCGCAGATGAGAGTGGAGAGCAGCAAAAACGTATAGAAGGAAAATATGCTGAAGTTGAGAAAGCACTCAGCAAATGGTTCTCGTTAATTACATACATACTTAATTACATACGTACATTAGGGTGTCCGTTATTTTGAAAAAGTTTAAATTTTGATGATTTCTAAACGGATTCTGGTTTAGAATCACGAAAAAATAAATCTCTCAAAATTTGGAATTTTTTGAAATGGAAAAACCCATGCCACCGATCATTTTAATTTCAAATGGAGTTTAACATTCGATTTCGACACTTCAAGACATTTTACAGCGCAGTTCGTTTAATTTGTAATGTTTCGGCTTCAAAATTCGTATTCTTAGGTTTTGGTGGGTGCTGATCACGAATCCGGTGTTAGAAATTGTAGTTTTTCAGTTGACGTTTAAACAGCAGATTTTATTATTTTTTAAAAAGTTGACAAAATTTTTGACAGTTGTCAACTGAAAAACGTTGTAAAATGTCTTTAAAAACTCTATTTGAAATTAAAATGACCGGTGGCATGGGTTTTTCCATTTCAAAAAATTACAAATTTTGAGAGATTTATTTTTTCGTGATTCTAAACCAGAATCCGTTTGGAAATCATCAAAATTTAAACTTTTTCAAAATAACGGACACTCTCATGTACACATATTATATGTCCACCTACAAAATAAATTCGCATTTTATTTTATTAATTATGTATTGTTCTATTTAAATCCCAGTAATAATTGTATATGCTTGTGAGTAAACGATAGATCCAATAGATGGATTTTTCTTTGGGTTTATTCATCTTCGGTTTATTGGGACATCCGGATTATTGGGACAAAATACATTTCCCCGTTCTGTCCCAATCAAGCGGAGTCGACTGTTTACTGTAATTTTTCATTTGAGATATTAAACTTATCAGGCTGTTATATTTTTTTGTTAGGAACTGTTTCCAGGTTCCAAATTTAAGATGAAGAGTGAGGGTGATATTTATACATTAATTATCACAAATCCGAAAGTTGAGGATACCGGGAAATATTCAATTGAACTTTCTGGTGTACTCTCAACTGCATATTTGAATGTTGATGGTAAGGACCATCTTTCATTTTTACTTTATTATACCTATATTATCAGTAAGTTTTTTTTTGGGATTATTATACTCAAAAACAGTAATATCGGGTCGTAACACATGAAATGTCGGTTTTTTTGAACAGGAAGTAAATGAAAAAATTGACTAACAAATAAAATATATTTTATTCAAAATATTTTCCATTATTTTCTACACATTTTTGCCAACGACTAACTAGGTTTTCTACACCAGTTTTGAAAAAAAAATGAGTCATGAGATAAGACTAAATCAGAAAAAGCTTAGTTTATCTCCAAATCATTTGAAAAAATATTTTTCTCGAAGAAATTTTCCAAGCTCCGAAAAAAAATGCTAGTCTGTAGGGGACAAATGAGGAGAATAGGGGGGATGTGGTAGGCTTTCATACCCAGGCTCCTTTATTCTGTTCACTGTCTGAATAGAAGTGTGAGGTCTGGCGTTGTCATGCAACAGGATACGTCCTTTCCTATTCACCAGTGCCGGCTGTTTTTTGATCAAATTTTGATGCATGTGGTCAATTTTTTGGCTGTACTTCGCTGAGGTGATAGTTTCCCTTCTTGGAAGAAAAGAAAAATGGATGAACCAACCTGAGACCATTATTTACACCTCAAAACTATGTTTTTTTCTCAAGGAATCAATGGGAGAAGTGATGCTGTAATAATATATTATATATGAATTAAGAATCCCCCTACACGACCCCCCTCCCCCCCCCCCCCCCCCCCAAAAAATATATATAATATAATATTTATATTGATGTAATTAATACATTGTGTAATATGTATTTTCTAGAACCGGATCCAGCCTATACTTTTATTAGACCATTAATGAAAAAAGTTGAAGGATTTACAAGACATGAAACCTTACTTGAATGTACGGTTAGCAGCGGTATGGCCATCGTTTCTTGGTTCAAAGGAAATACTAAATTACAAGTAAATACATTTTATGTATTTTTTAAAGTTTATATTTGTATTTTATTTTAATTTATTTTAATTAAATGAGCTATGTAGTCATGGGAACGAATAAATTGATGAATGATGTTTTTTTTTTTAAATTTTTTCATATATATTTTTTTATTTTTTATTATGAATATTTACAGTCGGTAATACAATAAGTGAAAATAAAAGTATATACAAATGTAAACGAAATAAATGAACTATTTACAAAACAATGAATAAAATATGTACAGATATATAAAAAATAAATTTAAATTAAATAAATAAGAATAAAAATACCAAATAAAAAAATAATGACAGTAAAATAAATACATAAGAAAAAATATCTTATAGCTTTCTTTCTGTTCGAGATCCGTCATCCCCATTCCTCCAACTTAATGGAGATAAGTAGGGTAGGGAAGAAGCTCCTCCGGCACCCCCTAAATATTTTCGCTAACTTATAATAGCAGGCCAGCGCCGCCTCTGTCTTCGGGGGGGATTATCTGGATGGAAATAGGATGATAAGAGTTGAGAGACTGGATTGACATGGAAAGAAAGATTAGAATATTATTTGAAGAAAATCAATAACGAAAGGAAATTTAATGTCATTATGGATAGTAGGGTTGGAAACATATCGGATTCATCGACAATAGTTGTTAGGATCTCGGATTGGAAGGACTGTGTACGCTTGATTCGCCGAATGCCGTGATGCACGGCTTTCACGAATGTGTGGAGCTGTGAATTTGACGAATATTTTTTGTGTAGTTTGAAGTGGACGAAGATACCGACATATAGTCGAGTGAGGCACGATTATCGTTGCTTGGCGATTGACGAGCATCCATCCCCACTACTTCGGGATTGGGCAAATGTTTGACAAGGCACTCGGGGAATGCCGGATGTCTGGTGCCGCCTTTAGATGGCTTAGCACAACCTCATAATTGAGTCTCAATTTCCTCATGGGTCTTGTTATTGCCTTGTAAATAGTCAGTTTGTTTTTAATAAGTCTGGAGTCAAGGATATCTATATTGTTGGCAAAGGTTGCTAAAAGTATGTTAGGACTGGAAGGAATATGAGCTGTATATACTGTATAGAGCGGAGTCGGCAACCTTTTTTACTAGGAGTGCATATTTCAGAAATGCGGGAATTCGGCGGGGCCCGCGAGATGAAGAGGAGGGAAGTATAATATTTAAAGATGAAAATATTAATGCAACATAAATTTATTACATAAATTTGCAATACATATATTAAAATTTTAATTAAAAAAATGTATACACCCTTAATCCCCAGGAACTTTGCACAATCTACAATAAAAATGACTTGGAAGACGTATACCACCTGTTAATATCCTGTCCGATATACTCCCCCATTAGAGCCACTTCCTGCCTCAGTGTGTCAGTATAGACCGATCCAACTTTCATACATTACTCCTGGTCCATAATAAAAATGATATTTCAAACATTTTCTATTGTTTGATCAGCGCGCTGAAACTTAGAACATTCATTGTTAACGAATAATGTATTTCAACTTACATATTATATTGATATTCAATACCTACATCCCCACTCCATATTTACTGTCTATGTTACGTTATTATTATTAGTTTGTAATTACTTATTTTATTTATATATTTTTTAAAAATCCATTTATGTTATTTATTTAGTTTGTTAAAGGTTCCTTTATATAATATATTATGTCATTCTTGTTTTATATGTTTATTCTTTTATATGTGTCATTATTACGTTAATATTGTAAATGTAACGGTCACTGACTCCATTGTATAGAGGTGATCCCTTTAAACAATAAAAATTATTATTATTATTAATTTTAATTTAAAAAGCATACCTACTCGTTGTAATGTGGCACATAAGTTGAATTCCCAGTTCTCAGGCATTGGTCATTTTGGAAAACAAACATTCACAAGCATATGTCGACGCGCAAAGAGAGTTCAATTTTAGAGCACATTTTCTGTACGGTTACGAATCTAAACCGTAGCACGCCGTTGCTGGACAGAGTATACGAGAATAGTGGGGACAAAAAATAGTTCACTATATGCGGAATCAGATGTCTCTAGTAGTCGAAAATTGATTCATCTAATCATCTAGATGTCGCTATGATCCAGTTTTAGCCAAAAGTTTAATTGTACAATTGTTAAAATGGAAAAAATAAGAATTTTTACTAAAATTATTCATTATTGTTTATTGTTCAAATATCTAAAATTTAGAATTTAGATATTTGAACGGCGGGCATTTAAAATTCTTCGGGGGCGCCCTGGAGCCCGCGGACACCCCCTTGCCGACCCCTGGTACAGAGGACACTTTCCTGGGGAATCCCCGGTTCACTGTACTACTTATCCTGTCAAGGGTAGGTTTTGATTCAAGGATAGGATAAATTCTGTTTAGTATACTTTTTTGTAAGATTTTTGAAAGAATGTGCATGCCCGTAGCAGTCGCTAAAATAAATTTATGAAAAATATAATTAAATAAATAACATATTTGGGAATAATTCACAATTATTAATTTCTAATTTTTTTTTTATTGACAATTTATATATTTAATATTTTGATTAGGATGGAGATAAGTACGAAATATGCAAAGATATGCAAGGTATTTGTAAACTCACAATAAAATATTGTGAAATGGAAGATAATGGAGAGTATATATGTAAAATTGACAAGCAAGAGGATAAAACAATAACGCAAGCTGTTATTACAGGTAAAAATTATGTTATTAAAAAATTGGTATCGCAATCGTAGTCGTGTTCTGCCCAGGAACAAAAACAGCCTGAATTAATCAACTAAGGTTTGCTCTATCTCCAAAACCAATGTATCGAGTTAAAAATCAGAAGTTGACTTACACAAAGGCTTCTGAATCCTCATACTAAATTTTGTGTCGATACATTCATTACATCGTAAGTTATAAGGGTTTTTGAGCTGACCCCCTTCTCTGAACCCCTCCTTCCCTTCGGCCGATTTGGCTGAAAATTATTAGGTGTCGTCCTCATGAGGTTTTGGATACACATATAAAATTTCGTGTTGAAAGATACATTCTATCGGGAGTTATCGTGTTCACAATCACTCACACACAGACAGATATTGTTTTTTCATATTTGGAATATAGGGGTCGGAAAACATGTAATTCCCTTGAAAATTCAACTTCGAATTTTTGACCGATAGACTTCGTATAGCTGAGGAAGAAAAAATGTTACCCCTATTATTTTAAGGCATGGTCCTTACTTATTTTGTGATGGAGCAAAGCTGTTCTTAGCTCAGATTCAGGATTAGTCGAAAACCATCATGAAGACAGACAGCTCATAAAATTATGTTGAATAATTTAGATATAAATATCTATTTAAGACACACATGAATTTAATTGTTCTTTTAATACTTATTTTTATTATTTTAGAATATCCTTACAAATTTACAAAAGTATTAAAAAGTCAAAAACTCACCGAGAAAGATACGATCACTTTAGTTTGCGAACTTGACGACGCAACTGGAGATGTCACATGGTCGAAAAATGGTCAAGAAATTAAACCCGATAAGAGGTATATAATTCAGGATGTCAAATAAAGTGGTATTTGAATCACTCGAGTTTCTTACTTGGGGGAGCTGGTTTTCCAAGTTGCACTCATAATCAGGCAACCTCGAAAGCCGTCTAACCACAAATAAAGAACCATGAGATTTGACATCATGTGATTTATAATTAGTCATGTTTTAATAAATATAAATTTGTAATTTGAAGTATTAATTTATTATAGAGTTAGTATTTCAAAGGATGGAAGGAAACGAATATTAGTTATCAAGGACGCTAAAGTTACCGATGCTGGCATGTTTGCTTGTACTACTAATGCCGATAAAACAGAGGCTGAAATTGTGGTGAATTGTAAGTTTTGGTTTCATATATTTCATTTTTTTAAGAGTTTCATATAAATGTATTTAATTAACGATAAAACTAAATAAGTTATTATTTATTATGAATATTTTGATCATAAATACATTTCATGTCACAGATCAAAATCGTTTCAACAAGAAACTGAAGGACACAGTGGCTGTTGAAAGAGAAAAATTAATTATTGACATTGAGTTACAAGATCAGACTGCACCGGCAAATTGGTTTTTCAATGGAAATAAAATCGAACCCAATGATAGGTAAAATTAAAATTAATAATCTGTATAAATAATAATTTAATTTATGTGTTATATAGCAAAAAGTTGTATAACATATAGGCATATAAACACATGACATATAACTTATATATTGTATTATACATGTAACATACGAGTTATAAAACGTATAAAGTGGCTTCAGAAGAAAATGTTCTGCCATGAAACACTTGGTAAGGATGGAAGGATAGTTACAGTACAGCTGGGGGCTCAAACATGGCCCACCTGCAACCATCCCCGGAGCAACGTAGCCATAAATCATGGATGCCCTGGTTCAGAGCATTCTCAGGAAACGCCAATAAGGTAGGTTGGAGGACCCAACCGATCGCTCCGGCGAAAGGCGGGGTCCTATAACCGGCCATAGCAACACAAATAAAACCTTATCAATATAAATAATAAAGACATATTTCCCCTACGCGGCGGTCGGGGGTGTAAGGTACACCACCCGGAAAAATTAAAAAAAAAAAGATCCCTACCTCCAGACCTATATCCAGACAACTGGTGTCCTCCAGGGCAGTGTCCTCAATACTACCTTGTTTTCTATCCCTATCAACAAAATCACAGGCTGTATCAACTGATACACTACAGGCTTCTTATTCATCGATGACTTCGCTATCCTCTGCCGGTTTAGTCAACTCGTCATGATATAAGCTCGCCTACAAACGGGAGTCAACAAACTACAGGAGTGGGCCCTTGAGACAGGACTTCAGTTTTCCTCGGAGAAAACGTTCTGAATCTACTTCAACCAACTCAGGAAGCAAATTGCCCCTCAGAATATCAACCTGCTCAATTCCCCTCTACAATATAAGGAACATACGCTGGGTCTCGAATCGGACAAGGTAACTCAGTTGGATCCCCCATATCCTAGTAGTTAAAGGAGAAATGCAACCAGCGGCTGAAGATACTGAGGGTCCTTGCCCATACTGGATGGGGAGCTGAAAGGGTAGCCCTCCTCATAGTGTAAAGGGCACTGATAGACTCAAACCTAGATTATAGCTGTTTCGTGTATGGCTTGGCTAAACTGCCCAGAAGAGAGAAACTAGCATAGAACTACCTCTCAACAAGTGTAACCCAGACAACACACCCTTGTTTCAACTACTTTTCCGTCCAAAATTCAGAGTCCTCTTTCAACAATACAAACACTGCCACACTCCCATTAGGTGTCCGAATGTCAAGAGCTACCCGGGAGTTACTAGAAGCTGACATAGATGAATCACGGGAAGACCTGCCACCCTGGACATTCAAGATACCCCTCTGCAATCTAGAGCTGAAAGGCGAAGTTCACAGAGCCTCAACAAATCATGGAGAGATCAGGCAGCGATTTCTATCTCTTCTCAGCCGCTTCACTGGTCATAGAGTCATCTATACCGATGGCTCCAAAGTAACCGGGTCTACTGCTTGTGATTTCACGGCAACGCTAGGAAAAATAGGTACAAGCTACATGGCCTTTGCAATATTTTCACAGCTGAGCTGACTGCTAATAGGTTCGCATTGTATTAAGCACTGACCGTCCAGGAAAATGGCATTATAGTATGTTCTGACTCCCTTAGTGCAATCCAGAGCCTAGATCGTATGTACTCACCCCATCATCGGAAAGGTCCATCGCTATGTCGCCATGCTGAGAGAAATAGGAAAACGGGTGGTCTTCTGGGTGCCAAGCCACATTGAAATCCCAGGGAATGAGCGAGCCGATAAAGCTGCTAACGCGGCCCACGACCCGACTGAGATATGCAGAACCCCACTGACCCCCAATACAGGAGGTGAACCCAAACATACAAAAAAAATCAAGAAATCAGTATCGCCCTGGAGTTCGTCTAAAAGAAGCGGCAGACAGGAGGAAGTGGCCATCACCCGTATGCAGTCTAAACAGCCCCCCCAAATGCGATCTTTGCCACCTCCCACTAAGTGTTTACCACGGAACTTCACGGAGTGCTCCTTCTATGAAAACCTTCATACCAAGGAGCTTGGAGGAGGCGCTGGGGGATAGCCCCTCCATTCTGGATAGAGTTATTAATTTCTTAAAAGAAACCGGGCAATATCAAAGAATTTGAACTCTTCTGATGATCATTTGCCTACTTTAGGCTGCTCTGTCACTTGATTAAGGCCTAAACAGTTGCCTTGCCCACGTGGAGACCCCTGGTGGGTCTGGGTGGGGTCCTACGTGGGGCCCTCGGGTGGCTGGCTGGGTTGGGGGGCCTGGGGTAGACCTACCACCCTCCCATGCACACCCTCATCACGAAGCCCCGCTATCTCCACGAATAAGCCTGGTGCTTACATATACTTGAGAGTGGCCAGGCGATGCTGTTTCTTGTCCCCTGGGTGGCCCTGGGTTCCGTGCTTTCTCTTCCCCGGTCCCCCTGGTTCCTTGTGGGATCCCTTCATGACTGTTTTCGTTTTCGTCATTTGTATAAAGTTAAGTTACCTGGTTTAATAAGGACAAGAAATATAACAAGGTAGGCCGCAAATAAACCAACCAACCTAAAATGTATAAAATTTATGTGTCGTTATAAGTTATACTGGGTGTTCCAAGCAACTTTGAGAAATCTTTAGAGCCGCTACTCGTATCGAATTTATACATATCATAAAAGTTGTGGGTTATCGCCCACTAAAAAACGTTTTAAAATTGTTTAATCTCAAGACTTTTACGAAAAATATAGGTATGACTTTTTACTTATGTATTTTTCATTAAAAAAAAATGAATTTAAATTTTAAATTGCTGAGCCATTCGCCACAACTTTTACTAGATGTAAAAATTCGATATGTATAACGGCTTAGAAGATATCACAAAGTTGGTCATCTTATTTGGGACTTGAAGTTCAAAATATTAAAAGTTTCAATGTCAAATGTCTACAGGATAGAAATAAAGAATCTCGGTGGTGGAAAACATCAGCTGGTTTTCACTAAATTGGAATTATCTGATGAAGGAGAAATATCTTGTACTTCTGGTGAATTAAGTACTTCTTGCAAGTTAACAGTGAAGAAGGGTGAAGAAAAACCTGTCATTAAGTTTGGTGATACAGTAGAGTCTCCTGTTACTAGACCAACAATTATCGATGTGCCCTACACAAGTATGTATCAGAATACAATAATTTTAAATGTTTCCATATATAATTTATTATTGACTAGAAATTACTTAATTAAATTAAAAATTAAAAAAAAAAACACAAAAAAACCTTTAAAAATTGCGGGGGGGGGGGGGGGGGGGGGGGCTTGAAGGGCTTAGGAAGGAGGGACTTGGCCTTATAAACGTTTGAGCTCAAACTTTAAGTCTCTAGCTGTAATAGAGGCCGAGATCTCTTCTATACGGGCCCTGATGATCTTGGAAACGGCATACCCGATGGCAAACATGGCTAAGAACCATCTCGCAAATACCAGCTTTTGAAATAAATGAAATGCTTTAAATTCGGTTCAGCCGTCTTGGAGCTACGATGCCACAGACAGACACACACACAGACAAAGGCTTCAAACTTATAACACCCCCTCCTTTTGCTTCTGGGGTTAAAGAGAAAACATTTTTTTGTATAAATGTATGAAAAATTGAAAACAATGAAGTCAAAACCTGTAACAAAGATAAAATTACAAATGGTAAAGATGTACCGATAAAGTAGCTCAGAGGTACCGTGCTAGCATACTGAGCTCAAGATCTCGGGTTCGAAACCTGGCAAAAGCCCTTATTTTATCTGAGAGGTAAAAAAAAAAACTTAAGGGAGCAGTCCTTCAAATGGGACGTTCAGCAATGGCCGAGCCTGTGCGATGTCAGGTACTCATTAAAATCCCCTCTCAGGTAACTAAACCTAACTAGGCAAAATTTAGGACTCCCAAAGCAGAGTCGAGCTCATGTCCACCAGAGCGACGAAAAAGCATACTGGTAGTAGGCGATATGACCTCGTAGTTAAAGCCCAGGCATGAATCATAAAAACTAACAAGTGGGGGGGGGGGGGGGGGGGGGAATCTGAAATGTATACTATGTCGAATGTAATATGTATGTATACATATATTCGACATAGTATCATAGTATCATTCGACATTTTATTTTTTATTTTTGGAGATATTATTTTGAATAAGTATGCGATGCGGTATTTTTGAATAGAGTTTAATACAAAATATGTCAATAAAAATTATAATATTAATTACTATCAAAACAATCGATAGGCAATCGAATGACTACTTTTCTACGGTTGAGAGACATAAGAAACCAATGACTAACCAGGACGGCCACGCGCTGTGACATGTTTTTAGTTTGACGGCTGGGACAATACAAGTTAAAACGTTCGAAGTATAAGTGGACAAAAAAAATAAAATATAAAGCCGACGGTGAATCACCGACAATGTACTTCCTCAGCATGAATTAACCAATTAAGTTTTTGCTCTCCCTCCAAAACCAATCGATCATTCGGGCTGAAAATCAATAGTTGATTGTTCAGTTTTCAAGGAAATTTTATGTTTTCCGATCCTCTGATTTCAAAAAAACAAGAAAAGGAAAATGTCTGTCGGTATGTGTGTCTATGATAACGATAGCTAGATAAATGTATCGACACGACATACCTATGTGTATGCAGAACCCATAAGAACGACACCTATTAATTTTCAGCCAAACCGAAATAAGAGAAGGGGGGGGGGGGGATTAAGGGGAGGGCTTAGCTCAAAAACACTGCCATTATAATGAATATATGATATTTTATATGTCAATTCAAAACTCCATAAGGACTAATAACTGCCGATCGAATGAATCTATCGACACAAAATTTAGCATGAGGATTCAGAAGTCAATTTCCAACTCAACTAATGCGCCAAAAAGTACATTGCCGGTGGTACACCGACCATTTTTTTATTCGAGTTTTTAATGTTTAAGGAGATTCCGGATGAAGTTTTATTTTTTTAATACAGCTCTTTTGTTTTATAATATTTATTTTTATTACATAGAAGTTTCGGACAGCTCGAAACTTTATGTGATAATAAGTTTTATGAATTAACTGAGAAAATTGCTGTAACAAGAAGATACAACAATAGTCTTTTTTATATTTTATTTTCTTCATAATGAAAAAAAAAATTTTTTTTTTGAGCAGTTGAGGGAACAAGACAGACACCAGTTGAAGCCAAATTGATAAAAGATGGGAAAGCGCTGCCTCTGAAGGACCTGGACATTCTTGTATCAGAAGAGAAAGTTGTATTTACAATCAAGAAACCTTCCAGGAGTCAGTCTGGTCAATATCAAATAAAATTATCCAATGGTCAAGGCGAGGATGCCAAAAATATTCACATTAATATGCAAGGTTCGTTCTTTTTTTTAAAAATAGGTTTATATTTGACATTTTTGTCCGACATTTCTTCAAGAGGTGAATTCAAAGACAATAAATTAAGAGACGCTACATTAGATTACTAGATAAAGGATCTAAATTAACAGACGTACTTGAACTCTGGGGTTCTGCCAAGGCTTCCAATCCCTTCAATCCAAAAATCCTTCGTACAATAACTAATGCTCCTTACTATGTTTCCAACAAGATCCTCCATACTGACCTCAGCATTCCCTACGTTACTGAAGTAACTAAATCCAGGTACAAACACTTATTTTCTTCCCTGAGTTTCTACAGTAATCCCTTAATCCGTTCTCTCCATTCTGCCACACTACCCCTACGACGCCTCAAACCCAATAGTCTAGAGACCACCTAGTAGCAACAGTGACAGTGAGTTATAAATGACCTCAACTCAGTGTCTAGGGAGTGTCACCAAAGGGTGATTTCTCCCCTCTTGACATTTCGACTGCAATATTTTATTCTTGTAGCAAATTTGCTAGTTGTGTATATTATTTATATTGAATAATAATAATAATAATAAATTTATTACTTGAGTCTAACACATCTATGATTAGTAGTAATAACAAAACTATTTAAAAAAGTAAAATGAAATAAATAATAAATATTTAAAAATATATGAGTATATAAAAAAAATTAATACAAGATACGTTTATAATAAGTAGACACATTTTTCAATTTAATAAAAATTAAGATAACTATTTTTCAAAAAAACTCTTCGGAAGTGTCCTCCCAACGATGTTTCGGGACGTTTTTACGTCCCATCATCAGGTCCCAATGTGCGAGATATAGAAAAGAATAACTATTTGTGTGTATATGTTGCAGTCAAAGTATGAATTCCAGTGAATGTATACATTAACTAGTCAATGTATACATTGAC
Source organism: Aradus depressus (assembly GCA_963662175.1). Taxonomy (NCBI): domain Eukaryota; kingdom Metazoa; phylum Arthropoda; class Insecta; order Hemiptera; family Aradidae; genus Aradus; species Aradus depressus. Next base: position 36,667,221 of record OY759218.1, read on the forward strand.
AGAATTCTCTAGTCAAAGTGTACATGGATGTATACACTTACGTCTATGCCTTAGTGAAAGTATAAATAGCTAGCATTAATAACATAATTAGAAATATTACAAAAGTTGGGGGCGTATTTGCCGGCGTTCCGCCGGCGGGACGATATATCTGCCCCTCCCGTCGTTCCTATATTTGAAGTAGTACAGGTTCTAGCTTATAATTAAAATCAGCTTTTATTCAAAAGATCCATTTTAATATTGTTTACAAATGTTTATATTTTATGTTATTGTTGCATCTTTCCTAGATATTTATATTGTAAAATAAATTTTGAAGTTTAGTTTTAGTTTTTTTTTTTTTACAAAAA
>OY759218.1:36667764-36754663 GCA_963662175.1 Aradus depressus
ATCTTTCTCTGTTGCTGCCCACTGTGCACCATCCATCCCCTATTCTCTCCACTATCTCGTCCCTCCACCGCAGTCCTGGTCTTCCTTTTCCTCTTCTTCTGTCTCTAGGAATCCACTCCGTGCAGACTTTAGCCCATCGTCCAGGATCCATCCTTGTAACATGCCCGGCCCATCTCCACTTCATCAAGTGTGCTTCCTTCTGGAGGCTTCTTAGCCTCACCTTCCGTAGAACCTCGCTGTTTCTTATCCTGTCACTTATCTTTATTCCAAGCATGCTCCTCATCATCCTAAGTTGGTTTACTTCCAGACGACGATCCAGCTTTTGTGTCAGCGACCAGGTCTGTGCACCATATAGGATGGATGGATAGACGCAGCTCATCAGGATTTTGGCTTTCAGAGTCAACTGCAATTTCTCCCTTAAGTATTTTTTCAGAGACCAGTATTTTCTCCATCCTGCTCTAATTCTGCAGTTCACCTTTTTTTCTCTGTTCGTGCTTGGAAAGTCAAAGTTTGCCCCAGGTACCGGTATTCGTCCACATACTCTATCTCTTCTTTGTGAACTATGATGCATTCTCTTCTTGAATTGGTCATAACTTTTGTCTTTCCGGGTTTAGCGTCAGTCCTACCTTTGTGATAAAATAATATGTAATACAAAATACATAATAAGAATCAACAGAAATGAATAATACAAAATAACAGCAAACATAGACAAAAATAAATAGATAGAATAAGTACTAAATCAATAGTAGATGAATAAACAGAAATAAAACAAACTATTTTTTTGAAATATTGTCTATTCCACTAAAGATATTTATATAGTTTGCAAACTAACTTAGTTCATAACTAGACCTGACGATGGTGTGAGGCCGAAACCGGTAGTTGTTTTTTTATAAATATATTTAGTGGAATAGACAATATTTCAAAAAATAGTTTGTTTTATTTATTTATTACAAATTCCACATTATGCCCGCGTTCCTCAACTTTGAAATAAACAGAAAGCATAAAACAGAAGAAATAAAACCAAAAAAATAATAAAAAAATAAAAAATAACTAAATAAAATATTTTAAAATATATAAGAAACTGGACGAGGACAGCACCAGTAGGACACTGCCATATACCACTGGGGAGGAGGCGGCGCGCCGGGAGACCAGCGGTGACCCTCCCACCACACTGCCCAACTATCCATTGTCCAGCAGTGGAGGAAGACCAGGAGACAATAATAAAATAAATTGAATAAATTATATTATAAAGATTTCGGGACACTCCCACGTCTCTTTTTCGGATATGTGAAGATACCCTGAAGAAGAGACATGGAAGTGTCCCGAAATATTGTCAAATATCTGAAGACCCCCTTCTGGAAGAAATACCAAAAAAAGTAACCACTTTGCTGTACCTGATTATTATCATTATACTTGTTTTTTTTTTTGTTTTTTTAATGTTCTTTACTATGATATGCAATAATTTTTGATTGTTTTTAAAATTTCAGATGTTGCTAGTGCTCCGCGAGACGTAGATGTAACAGATGTATTTCAAACACATTGCAAAATTTCATGGAAAAATCCGACAGATGATGGTGGCGCTCCCATTATTAAATATTCCATTGAAAGACAGGACCTAAGTGTGAAAGGTTTGCACTCAATAACATATTTTAAATCAAGAATTTGTACAAATTTTATATTCCAATTGCTGGGTGCGGCTGAATTCGCTGAAAATAATTAGATATCGTCTTTATAGGGCTTTAAATTTAAATATAAAATTTTGTGTCAATACGCTTATTACAACGGCAGTTATCAGAGTTTCTGTGTTAAGCCTCCCCCCGAATCCCCCCTTTCGATTGGTCGATTTGTCTGAAAGTCAATAGGTGTCGTCCCTAGACGGTTCTGGACATACATATAAAATTTCAAATCAATACATTCATTATATCAGGAATTATTGTGTTCACAGACAGACTCACACATTTTTTTTTTTTTTGTGGTCATATCAAAAAATGTGGCTAAATATCAAAAAATCTAGCCCTTACGGGGTTCTGGATACACATACAAAATTTTGTATTAATAAATTCATTTTATCAGGATTTATCTTCTTCACATACACAGATTTTATTTATTTTTTTAAAATCTGGGGTTCTGAAAACATGAAATTCCGGTGAAAATTCAACATCGAATATTGATAGATTACATAGCTCCCTCTATACTTCGTATAGCTGGTGAAGTAAAACTTTCAGAGATTGATGATGGGAATACTTTCCGAAATGTCTATGATTTCATGGCTTTTTTGGCCTAATGTACGGTGCACATTAGCCTTGTGAATGTGTTATCTAGTTATTTACTATTTACGACATCCATTGCCCTGGGAGGGAGTTCTATCTACGAAATAAAACTCACTCCCAAACGGGATTCGAACCCGGAAACCATGGTGAGACCATGCGACCAAAGCCCTACGCCTCCATGGCCCCCTAATATAGCGGTCAAAAAAAAAAAAAAATTAAAATTTCAAATAATTTTCCGAACCCGATAGGGCATTGTTGCTGATGTTCATCTAAATATCTTTCTAGGTGGTTGGCGCAGTATAGCAGAAGTTCCATACGAAGACGGCACAGTATATAACTGTACTGATCTTACTCCGAGAAGAGAGTACAAATTTAGAATTCAAGCTCTCAATAAAGTTGGAGCTTCAGAATATGGATTGTGCTCTCAGACTATTCTTGCCAAAGATCCATGGGGTATGTTATATTTATAATTATATATTTATGCTAAAAATATTCCTACTCATACTTATAATAGCATACATATAATCATAATATTCCTACCGTTGTTGTACAAACAAATTAATATATAGTTAGTTTATTATTAGTCGGGCTTTAACTACCAAGTCATATCGCCTACTAACACAGTGCTTTTTAGTTGCTCTGGTGGACATTTAATTTCACATGTAGGATTCTTATAAGCCCAATTGAAAAATAGTTTATTAGCATTCCTAAAAATCAAATTTTTAGGCTATATGCCTCCCCAAATTTTAAAAGAGAGGGGTTTCTTAAGCACATACTTGCAAGGGCTCTCATCCTTGCATGGTTATTACTAGCTCGGGTGTCCACCGTTGCACGGGTAATACTAACTGTGATCACCAGCTGCTGGAGTGCCATTGTTAGACACATACTGATGCCCAGCGACTCTTAAGCACGATGACCACCGCTGCTCGTCATTAAATTTGTTCTACGAAAGCAATAAACATCATTGCCTTTTTCCGGGATTTAACTATATGCCTAATTCCATGTGAATAACAGAATATTGCAACGTCATGAATGTACTGTCAAAGAAATGCCTAGGAATCGCATGAGAGATATTATGGGAAAAACTCAAAGTTCCCCGGGCAACGCCGGGTAATACTGCTAGTATGTAAATAATAATATTTATCTTGTTATTCTAGTTTTTTTTATATATTTTTAGATGAACCGAGTAAACCCAAAAATGTCGAAGTTACTGATTGGGATAAGGATCATGCCGATCTCAAGTGGGAAAAACCAGAAAGTGATGGGGGTGCACCCATTACTGGCTATATTATTGAGTATAAGGTATGTAGTTTGAAGAAAAAAAAAGGAAAGAAACAAAAATGTTTTTCTTACTTTAATTTTGAAAAAAAGATTTTCAAAATTATGTATTCATTTTTTTTTTTTATAATGGCCATTCTCATAATTTGATTTTCCAAACTCAGAGGACTTTTCTCAGATGCATATATGCTTAGGCTAATGCATTTTTAGAGGGGTTTGTACAAATTTCTAGTCACATATTCTGACAAATAAGTGGCCAATAATCCATTTTTGTCTGATTTCTTCACATTTTGTTCAGAATGATCCATTGGTGAAGAGACAGATTAAAAATTGATTGAATGGAAATGTTTGATAGACCAATAGAGATAGTTCAGATTGTTGAAACTAGGAAATGCATGTTTAGAGGGGGTTGGTTATTTCATATTTGGATATAATGATCTTTTATCGAAATCTGTCTGATTTCTTCATTCTGTTCAGAATGATCCGTTGGTAAGGGTAGTTCAGAATGTTGAATGAAACTAGAAGCTAGTGCTGTTCGCTCAATATATGGAACATCCTCAAATTCTGATTAAATTCTTTATTATTATTATTAAATATCCTCCTAGTCTTTAGGTAGACAATAGCTACCTTACCTCGAAAATTTAATATTTACTTTGCTAAACATTTTCTTTACAAAAACTATTTTTCGATGGATAGTTTCAATAGTTTCTCAGATTTCATTATCACACCGACTGAGGGACAGAGGTCATGTACTGCCTCTAAGGGTTCCTTTTTCCGACAGATGGAGCCCTAAAAAGAAAAAAAAAAGAATTATATTCATTTGTACATATTTGTAAATAAGTTGGTTTTTTTTTTTTTTTTTAAATTTTTGTAGTTTTTTTGTAGTTTTTGTTTAGTATAATTTTCCCTGCATATATATTGCATTTTTTAGTGCATATTCGCATGCATATTTTAGTGTTTGATGGTAAGGTACACACAGTCATATGGTACTTCAGGTATTTATATTAATTTTTATATTGATTCTAGTTTTTATTTATACATATATATAAAACATTTAGAATGTATCGTTATGTATTCATTAGTCACATAAAATTTTCATTGACAATTTTTATTGTTCACATAACCAGTATATTTATATAAATTAAAAATATATATCGTAGCTGTACTACTATCGTAGCTATAGTCTAGGGGGAGTAGTGTGACGCCCCCCAACATTTGCCAACCATACCTCCACATCCACCGACCAGAACGGTGGTAACTTTATCTCTCTCACTCGTTGACTCGCCTCCGTCAGGCTGACTTCTAGTTCCTGCCGCTTATGTCTTGTCATCATGTCGGGGTCACCAATTTAGCGGTTACAAACGCTAATTAATTTGAGAATCGAGTGGTTGACGCGAAAAACGTTCTAAACGCCAAAATAACACTTCCTTCCGCTGCCATGTTGAGAACTACTGGTGGCTGTTAGAACCTTCTTCCATGAGGCTCAACGCTGACGTGGGCTCAATACTACCAACTGCTGCTGTAACGGCAAAAAAAACTTCCCTACACAGTCCCTAGAGGCCTATAGAACCTTATTCCACAGAAATCTCATTTTCGACTAAAGTGTCGCTTAGAACCTTTTTCGCGTCAACCACTCAATTCTTTAAAATATTTTTTATTGACGAGACACTCACTAACAACGTGTATATACTGATTGTCCTTTTTTTTAACATATGTTTTTTTTAAATTATTTGAAAATAAATGGTATCGATTTAATTAATTAATTAAAAATTAAAAACAATAAATCAAATAAATAAAACATGTGGGGGGAGGGGGGGGGGGGGGGAGCGTCACAGTCTTTATTATTTATAAAAGAACAAATAATAAATTTAAAAAATAATTATAAAAAATAAAGTTCTCAGAAATAGGATTTTTCAGTAAATATTAACAAAATGTTTTTTTATGTTTATAATAGTTTCGCATAATTTAGAATTAGTATTACTGATACTTTTCTAAAATAGTAAAATTCAAATCCCTAAAATATTGGTTGATGATATTTTGTTTAAATAATTTTCCTGGAACATAACTGGTTATGCATTTCACTGTATAATTTACATATATATTTATATAATTTTTTTCATCAGGAAAAATTTGGTAGAGATTGGGTTGAAGGCAAAAAATTGGATGGTGATGCTACAGCTGCGACCATTGGCGACCTGAAGGAGGGGACACAGTATGAGTTCAGAATTAGGGCGGTGAATAAAGCTGGACCAGGCGAACCGAGTGATGCGACCAAGCCAATTATCGCCAAATGCAGATTTGGTAATTTTTTTAATTAGTTACGTTAAGGGAAGTGGCTGAAGAAATTGTCAATTAATTCAAAATGTGTTTATTACAAAAATAGTAAGAGGAAGAATTTCATAGGGTGGGAAGAATGGGAATACCCCATCCTCACCCCCCACCCTAATTGCATTAGTTAAAAAATATTTTTTTATTGAAAAGAGGAAATTTCTAAAACATCATATCACTATTTCCAAGCCATTTCTAACAAATTATCTACAGAGAGGCCGGTGATTCATGTCCCTCGACGGTTGAAAAGTGGAGACTGGTCGCGAAGCCTGATGCCCGAAAGACTTACGCATACTTTCCGGATGACCGGGTACGCCTCGACTCGACGTGACCACTGGATGTCCCAGATATTATCATATCACGGAGATTTTAACGCCGGATCATACCTGAGACTGGATATGCGGCAGCTGAAGACGGAGACCTGTTACTCAGTGTTCAGCCGTTTTGTCGGCTCTTGGCAAGAGCGGAAAAAAGCGGTGATACGGGCTGCGGCGACCACTGATCACACTCGGCCCGCCATAGCCTCACTTAAACACTTCCCAGATCTCGAGCTCCCTTCACAAATATGAAATATCACATGCAGCCCTGTTTATCGTTTTCTAATGCCTTTGTTTCTTCGTTTCATAAGAAATAATAGCGAAAAATTAATTTTTTTCAATCAATGAAAACTAAAAAAAGTCAGTGAATCACCGGCAATGTACTTCCCCAGAACGAGTTAATTAATTAACGTTTCGCTCCTCCAAAACTAGTCGACCGTTTGCACTAATATTCAACAGCAGACTTACATAGCTGCTCCTAAATCCTCATATTAAATTTTGTGTCGATAAATTCATTACATCGGCAGTTATTAGGGTTTTTGAATTGAGTCCCCTTCTCTTTGGCCGATTTTGCTGAAAAACAATAGCTGTCGTCTTTAGAGAGTTGTGGATTTACATACAACATTTTGTGCCCAGGCATTCATTTTATCGGGAGTTATCGTAATCAGAGAGACACAGACAGACGCACAGACACACAGGAATACATGAAATTTCGGTGAAAACTTGGCATCGAATTACATAACTTCCCCTATTTATTAGGAGACTGAGGGGTGAGAATGGAGAACAGTGAGGGGTGAAACAGAGTGGGAGGGGTGGCAACGTTGGATTCTAGTGAAGGCAACAAGTCTCTCTCCTATTGGCACCAAGACAATCCCCTTCCACACACCACCAGTCTACAGGCCCATGGGACATGTTTCACCGGCCTCACTTTAATTATCATTTATAACAGTAATCATTATTGAATTATAATGAATTTACATTTATGAATGTCAAACGTTTGGTAGTGGCATGGAAGATAAACTCCATGGGTAAATGAGAATACTTTTTCTCCCGTCTGCTACTTATTACCCCCCTTCCCCCAAAACTTCAAATTGAAAAAAAATGTACTTCCCCAGCGTGAATTAATGAACTAGTTTTCGCTCTCCCTCTGAAAATCAATCGGTGTCTCAGGGACATCTAATTTATCACACTAAATTTCATGTTGATACATTCATTACATCGACAATTATTTGGATGTTTGAATTAGGCCCCTCCCCTTCCTTATGGCCGATTGGGCTACAAATTAATAAGTGTAGCCCCTTTGGGGTTTTGGATCCACGTATAAAATGAGTAGATATTTTCATTACTTCGAAAGTTACCGCAATCAGGGGGTTGGAAAATATAAAATTTTGATAAAGACTCAATATTAAATTTTTGAATTTAGGAAAGTAATTTATTTTAAAAGAAAATTCAGTAAAACTGAAAAGCACGGCCAAGTATGAAACATTTTTCACTTTTTTCTTATTATTATCAATTTCCTGAATGTATTTTATCGTTCCTGTCTTTTTTTCGTTATCGTTATAATATTGGGTTATTTTTCATTATATATATTTTTTTATCTTTATCTTTGCATATATAATTAACATGATATTTATTATACATTTAAAAAAATTCATATATTAACATTGATGACGTCATCCGAACGCCCGGACACTGAAAAAGGAAAAAGAAAAAAAAGTTATTTTTTTGCCAATTATGACCCTTCGAACTTGGTCAAAAATGATTCTTTTTGGCAACTTTTTTTTTTTTTTTTTTGTTCAGCTCGGAGTTCTCCAGATGGCTATGTCGGAAAAAACATAATTTTGTTAATGAATAATATACTTTTTTCGATGCAAAAAGTGGCATTTGGTGTCACGAGAAAAGTAACACAGCAGTGTCTTTTGACATTTTTCGAGCTCGTTTCGGCCAACTCTTTGGAATAATAAGCCATTGTTTTTTTTTCCCCCCGCAGGGCGATGGGAATACTTACAACTAAGGGATGCACGTGCATTCCTAACAGTGTGGTGTGCCACGTGTTGGCTATCCACTAAACCCACCACACTGAGCTCTTGGGTGCTTTCGTCCCTGGTGTGGGACCATAACACCCTGATATGCCATTGTCCCCCCCCCCCCCCCCCTCCCCGCAGGGCGATGGGAATACTTACACAACTAAGGGATGCACGTGCATTCCCAACAGTGTGGTGCGCCACGTGTTGGCTATCCACTAAACCCACCCCACTGAGCTCTTGGGTGCTTTCGTCCCTGGTGTGGGACCATAACACCCTGATATGCCATTGTTGTAAAAAAAGTTAAAAATTGTGTTCTTTCCCCACATCAGCCCTTCCTCCCTCCAATTTAGATTTTCATGTTGTATGAAACTACAGCAGATAAATAATAGTTTCAATTCAACAAAATGGTAGATTACCGACCTCCTCCCACATAGAGTTGGTGCAGAAAGTTATTTATTTTCTTAATATCATTCCAAAAAGATGTATTATTTAATTGATATATTTTCATTTTCAGTTAAGCCTTTCATCGTTGGAGATGGTTTGACTAACTTAGTCGTAAAGAAAACACAAGTTATCAAATATGACATCAAATATGGAGGGGAACCACCGCCTGACGTAAAGTGGACACTAAACGGGAAAGAGATAATTGAAGATAACGATAAGTAAGTATAATAGGTTCATTATAAGTTGGCAGACCCACCTCCCCTCTCATCCCTTCGAAAGAAAAACAAGCAGGTTCTCGGTTGTGTGTGTTTCGCCTCTCTGCACCCTAAGTCAGAGGAAATTTCTGGGCCGTGACTCTACAAAAGTGGGATTTATAACTAAGTGCGGCCCTTGAGATCCACGCGGCTAACTTCCCAGCATGATATGAATATCATTAATAATAATAACAATTACAGATGTGAAATTTCATCACAATCCGACCATCCGTTAATGGGCTAAAACAATAAAACAATTGTTATGTTTAGTTTTCATCTGGGTACATAAATTCCTAGAACAAACATAAATCGAAATATTACAAAATTTGGGGGCGTTTTTGCCGGCGTTCCGCTGGCGGGACGATATATCTGCCCCTCCCGTCTGTCTCCTATATTTGAAGTAGTACAGGTTCTAGCTTTAACATATACTTTACCCGGGTAAAGCCCGAAACGTGAACTATTTCAATTATATTTCGGACTTTAACCAAGCGGCAGCGGGTACTACTAGGTTTACCCGGGTAATCCTAGGTTTAACCGTTAATCTAACTTTACCCGTAGCATATATATATTGCAACGGTCTGTACTTAGGGGTAAATAATATTGAATAAAAATTTAAAAAAACAATAATAATTTTATATCAAGAAGGTTTTGGTATGGAAGAAGTAGGAAGAGCTCATCTAGAGCTCTATCTGGCTGGGGTTCACGTCGGTCTGTCTCCATCTGCCCCTGTCTGTCCATGAACCTGTCCCCGTTAGGCAGTCTGTCTGTCCATGAACCTGTCCCCGTTAGGCCGTCCGTTAGGCATTCTCAGGACACACCATCGAACATCACGCATGTGATCCGCAGGGTAATTTAGAAGATGGACCAAATAAGCCTATAGGTACTCAATAGAGTAACCCCCCTAAACCTTCCTAACCCTCTTAACCTGCCCCCGTTAGGCCGTATGTTCACCCTGATTCAATGATTCAAGGAGACCTCGAAGAAAGAAAAAAAATATATAGGTATATATATATAATTGAATAGACTGCCTCATTGTTCGGGTATTTTGAGATTTATATATAATATATATATATATATATAGTTTTTAAATTGGGGGTACTTTAAAATATTTTTAGTGACAATAGAAATATATATATATATATAGTTTTTAAATTGGGGGTATTTTAAAAAATTGTTAATGACAATAGAAATATATATATATATATATATATAGTTTTTAAATTGGGGGTACTTTAAAAAATTGTTAATGACAATAGAAATATATATATATAGTTTTTAAATTGGGGGTACTTTAAAATATTGTTAGTGACAATAGAAATATTTATATATATATATATATATATATATATATAGTTTTTAAATTGGGGGTACTTTAAAAAATTGTTAGTGACAATAGAAATTTATATATATATATATATATATATATATATATATATATATATAATTGAATAGACTGCCTCATTGTTCGGGTATTTTGAGATTTCTAAGCTGGGATTTACCCTCGGAGCCAGGATGCCAGGCTTTATTCCGCTCTAGCCCTCATTACCTTCCATTGTTGCTCCACATAAACACTACATAATACCTATACATAATATTATATTGTGCAGTCTAGCAATCTCTGTTCAATTAATATAAGCATCTAGATATCTTTCTTTGGAGTGTATTTTACTCCTGATGGAAAAGATGCATAGCATCAAAAATATAAATGTTATAAGAAAATATGAAAAATAATAAATTACCTTGATGGACATTTTCCTGTCTTGTGTTGACTGCTCCATTTTCTTTTCTTCCTCCTGTTAAGATAACAAAAAAAAAGTATAATAGAAAATAATTTCCGTGCCAATAATGGAATAATAAGGTAGTCAGTATAAATAACATCTTCAATAATCACAACGAAAACGCGCGCAAACTGAATTACAACATTCAAATAAATTTGAGGTCATTACAGGACTCGTTTATAGCAACCACGCTTACTCTTCACTCTCTCACTCCCCTCTCTCAAAATCATTTCATACTGGCTGTATGAAAGTAATGAGTTCATTGTACATCGTTATTTTGAAAGTGCCTTTCTTATACCCAGTAATGCCAATATTTAATGATATTGAGAAGGGGAGGGGGAGAGAGTGATCTATAAGCGTGGTTCATATAAGAAAGTCACGTACATTTTCTTTATTTTTTTCATTTTTACAATTTTTCCTATAACCTACCAATAATGAAAAAATATTTTATATAATTTCAAGTTGCTATGCAAATTTAAACATTACTTTGAAAAATTGCCTACCGAATTTTATTTTTAATTCTTTGAGGTAACTTTGATTGTATTGATCTTATCTCAAAAATGGGGGCTAATTAGCGATTGGAGTTTTAATAAGGAATATTGTTAGTAATAACCAATTTTTCGACTAACTAACCGTTTCCGGGTAAATAAAAAAAAAAAAAAAAACTGATTAAGTCATAATAATAAGCGGTATCAAGTAAAATGTACTTAGAGCCCGAAGTAAAGTGGTCTCAATGTTCGTTCGATTTCGGCCAAAATCTAATCAGATCTAAGTTAGGACATGTGACGTCTTCATTCCAAATTTCAAGATCTTAGCTACAATCATTTTTTGTGGTAGAACGCTCACAACTTTTCAATCACACACACGCACAGAAATCATCGCGAAAATGATCAAAATGTATTCAGGGGACCTTGAAACATGAAAATTCATCTCGGCTTTTTGTACAATTACAATACTTCTTGTAATAAAGGTATAAGAAAGTAATAAAGGTTTTCAAAAATTAAACATATATGATACCCTTCGATTGGCGAGGGCGCCGGTAGCTCAGTGGTATGCGTGCTTGCCTTCTAAGCTCAAGGTCGTGGGTTCGAAACCCGGCCGAGGCCCTTAGTTTTTTTTACCTGGGAGGTAAGCGATGGTCCCGAGCCTGTACGATGTCAGGTACTTGTTAAAGACCCCTGCCCTAGTTGAATAACAATTTAGGGTAGGCAAAATTTAGGACTCCCACAGTAGAGTCGGACTCATGTCCACCAGAGCGACGATAAAGCACTCTGGTAGTAGGCGATATGACCTCGTAGTTAAAGCCCGGGCATGAGTCATAAAACCTAACCTAACCCCCCTTTCCTTTAGCCCATTTGACTGAAAATCAATAGCTCTCGTCCTTATGGGCTTCTGGATACGCATATAAAATGTCATGAGAAAGCGGCTTTTCTTTGGAACTTTGACGAAAATCACACTTCCTGAAAAAGTGTTTAATTATTTTTAGAATATCTCAAGTTTGAAAAAGTATTCATAAAATGTGAAGGAAATTCAGAAGAAATTTGGTTTTCAACGAAATTTTATTTTTTCTGTCCTACTGATTCAAAAATCTGAGGGGAGGGGGAGTCTGTCTGTATGTTTGTATTTGTCTGTGAACACGATAACTCCCGATAGAATGAATGTATCGACACGAAATTTTATATGTGTATCCACAATTCTGTAGACGTCACCTGTTAATTTTCAAAAAAAAAGATGGATTGAGAGGAGTGGATTAACACAAAAACTTTAATAACTGCCGATGTATTAAATGTATCGATACGAAATTTTATATTTTTTGTCAAAACCCTGTGAGGACAATACCTGTTAAAATTCAGCAAAATCGACAAAAGAGAAGGCGGCATTGAGGGGATGGGGCTCAACTCAAAACTAATAACTTCCGATGTGAATTTATCGATACATAATTTAATACTTTGATTTAAGAGCTCCTATGTAAGACAACTATCGATTATTAGCACAAAAGGTAGACTGATTTTGGATGTTGATTAATTCGTTCTGGTGAAGTACATTGCCGGTGATTCACCAACAACTTTTTTTGGTATATATCTGAGATAAAAAAACATTTTCAAATTATAGTCAAATAAAATATTAAAAAAAAAAATTACCCATATCCCAGCAATTTTACACAAATTTAATTTATAATTCTTATTTTATTGTTATATATATATAATTCTATATGTAAATAAATTTGTAGGATTACCTTTGACCAGTATGAAATGAACACTGTTCTAACAATCCGGCGAGCAGTGAGAGCTGATAGCGGTAAATACAAGCTTACTCTTACCAACAGCTCTGGAGTATGTGAGAGTACTGGAGACGTCGTTGTACTTGGTAATTATTTAATTTTACTTTATTTAATTAATTACTGTCTATCTAATTTGCTTTCCGTTCTTAGTCACTTATACCCAATGAGTACAATTTTTTTTTGTAGTAAATACAGTATTTATTGTAATTTTATAGAACGTTCAATTGGTACGAATAAATTGTGGAATAATACATTTTTTCTTATTTATTTATATTTTTTGGCATCCAAGGCTATTAATTCTATAGGTCCGAAAAGGTATAAACCTGGCGTTGATCGCGTGTATGAATACATACAGACAGATCCGGCGTACATAGAATTTTCTTATTTTTTTTTGATATTATAAATAGATATTTACAACTGTATAAAAAATAAATACTAATAGCAAATGTGCTTAGAGAGATAATGGCAATGTCAAAATGTCAAGAGGGGAGAAATCTCTCAGTGGTGACACTCCCTAGTCACTGAGTTTCTCTCATTCGTAACTAATCACTGTCACTGCTAAGATGGTCTTTAGGCCATAAGCCATCGTTTAGAAAATGGAGGATACGGAGTAGAGGATTATTGTGGGAACTAAGAGAGGAAAATAATTTTTTATATTTGGATTTAGCAACTTCGGTGACGTTAAGGTCAGTGTGAAGAGTTTTGTTAGTAAGGAGCATTGGCTATTGTAAAATTGTAAATGTTTCTATATTGAGCAGACAGACCGGAAGTTGAGGACTAGAGTTTGTGAATATTTGAGGAGACTGGATTCTTCCATCTCCAGAGCACAGGAAATAGGCTGGCTCGGCCTCGTTGCTACACCTTATCCAAAAAGTAGGAAGATGGATATAATAGAAAGTGTAGAGATAAAATTGGAAAGGAAGACGAGAGCCCCTCCTCAATTTAAGATAGGAGATAAGTTTGTTCTATCTGACGTAGGTACTCCGTTCTCTCAGTTGTGACTCTCATGGGGAAACAGGAATAACACACCTATTCCCATCCATGAAATTTATTTTTTATTATTTTTTTATTTATTTATTTATTTGCAATCTATATACAATTAATATAATGAGGAAATTTGGTAACTATATGCATGAGTGTCTATGCCACATGTTGGGAGAGGCCAGCCAGCGCTGACACTCCCTAGAAACTAGTACAATGTTTAGATTTCACTTAGATCTCGAGGCCACCTCCTATTCAGACGGCGTGGAGGATTGTCAGGATGGGATTGAGAGGATAGGACTTGTGCAAATGGGTTAGAATGGGATGAAAGTTTATTGTGGAAATTTAAGAATCGGGATTGGACGAGTTCTTGGACGGTTGGGATGTTTAGGTCTTCATGGAGTAATTTATTGGTGACGTAGAAGGGAGCATTTACAATTCGACGAAGGACTTTGGACTGGAAAGCTTGGATGCGGTTTATATTGGATTGTTTGGCTGTACCCCATAGTTCGAGGCCGTATGTCCATATTGGGCGTATTATCGTCTTATAAATGGTCAGTTTGTTGGCAGTAGAAAGTTTTGATTTTGGTCCAAGTAGTCTACGTAGTAGTTCGTAACGTCGATTCAACTCTTGTCGTTTAAGTCGTGTGTGTGGGTTCCACGTCAGTCGGCTGTCTAAGTAGAACCCGAGGTAACGCACCTGGTTAGAGGAAGGAATTAGAACGTTGTAATTTGAAATTTTATATTTGTTGAAATTTTAAATTGTTAATCTTATTGAATAGTTTTATATATTTTAAAAATATTATTTATTTTTTTTTAAATATTTTAAATTATAATATTTTTTTTTTATTGGCCTTATGTACGATGCATATTGGCCATGCCTCTGTAACGGTGTTATCTAGTTATTTACAAAATCCATCGCCCCGGGAGGGAGTTCTATCTAAGAAGGGAGTTATCTCCCGGACGGGATTCCCCAAATTTTTTTTAAAAATAGTTTTATCAGATATATTTATTTTCAGAAGCTTTTTATATCAATTTAAATGCTATTACTTCTTTATTGATTTAAATAATTTATTATATTTATTTAACGGATAGGACAGTTATAGGAGAAATAATGAATATACAATTTGTTCTTTAATCTTGGCCTAGAATATGTATTTTTTTTCGCTATTTGTGGCCAGTAATGAATGAATTCAATTTCAGAATTTATTTATTTATTCAATCATTCAACACCAGGTTTATCTTTTTTCGGGTTTATTGATGCAAATACGTCAAATAAAATGTTTAAAAATATAAACAAATTTAACAAACACACAAAAAAAAAAAAAAAAAAAAATAGTGTGTACTTGGAACACAAGCTAGAAGTGAAATTTCTTTCGCGATTTTTTATTTTTTTTCTGTTTTTTTGATCCATAAATATTAATTTTTATATTATTTGGAATTTTTCAATTAACTCAACATTTTAAGTGCAAACAATTTTATTTATTTTTATTGGCTTATTTTATTTTTATTCTTTTGTTAAATCATCATAATTTTTCTTCTTTTTGGACGATGGTCCTGGACCATTATTCTCATATACAGAGTCTGTTATCCCTCCCTGTCATGATTTTAGGGTTCACCAAAGGGGTGAGTGAATCGGGGGGTTGGGAGCGCTCCCCTCAACGATCACCAACTGCCACTCTCAGAATTCAAAAAATGAAATGCTTTCATTCACCCCTGTGCGCAATCCACTAGTTCGATTTCGTCCTTTGTAGGGTCTTTAATCGGTGCCCTCAAAGATTATACTTTGATGTATATATATATATATCAAAAAAGGATACTTTAAACCACTTTTTGAGTGACGAACTAAAACACTGGTGCGAAGCGGGTCTGGGAGGTGTTCAACGCGTCACATAATTCCGTAACTCATTTACCAGCTTTGTCCCCTAGTTGCCCAGTGTGCGTAAAGAAGTTTCACATCAAAAAAATCATATTATTAATTTATTTATGTATTTATTAGATAAGCCCTCC
Organism: Aradus depressus; assembly: GCA_963662175.1. NCBI lineage: Eukaryota > Metazoa > Arthropoda > Insecta > Hemiptera > Aradidae > Aradus > Aradus depressus. The sequence goes on from OY759218.1 coordinate 36,683,733, forward strand.
AAGCCATGCGGTCCTCTGGAAGCTGTTGAAGTTCGTGCGAATCACATCAAAGTGACATGGACAAAGCCTAAAGACAATGGCGGTAGTGAGATCACTGGATACGTACTTGAGAAAATGGATATGGACACTGGAAGATGGGTTCCTGCTGGCGAGGTAACCATTTTATTACTTTAAAATAACTATTTTTCTTAATATAATAGTGAAATATGCTAATGGTTTCATGAATACAAGAAAATAAAGGGGAAAAAACTATAAAAATTTATTTTTACTTCCCCAGTTATACGAAGTATAGGGGAAGTTATGAAATCGGTGTAAGTTTTCAACGGATTTTCATGATTTCCGACCTCTAGATTCCAAATATGAAAAAAAAGTTCTGTGAACATGACCCTCCCGATAGAATGAATGTACGAACACGAAATTTCATATGTGAATCCAGAATCCTCTAAGGACAACACTTTCTATTTATCAGCCAAATCGACTAAAAGAAAGGGGAAGCTTAACATAAAATCTCAAATAACTGCCAATAGAATGAATGTATCGACAAGAAATTTTATATGTGTGATCAAATCAAATCAAATTTTGGGTCAATACCAGACCTGGGCATTAGTCAGATACATTTTCTTTTAAATATTTAATAAGATACGTATCTCACAAGAGTTATCTTGCCAAATAGTATTTGTTTCATGAAAAGATACTTTATTCAAGATATTTGGTTATCCATCACTCATTACTCAAAAGATAATTAGATAAACAATATCTTAGTAAGCCGGGACCATGATGTTGCTGAGATTGTTCAAGGTGCCCGGGTTCGAATCCCGACGAGTAATAAATTATTTCACAAATAGCTCACGAAAGGGCTCCGGGTACTATTCTCGGTCTGTAATATCAATTTATTTTAAAAATAGCTCACGTTACCAAACCGAGGGTTCAAAATAGCTTAAAATCCATCGCAGCCTGAACCTAAATGGCATTGGGCAGGAGCATCTTATAAATTATTTATAATATACCTTTCAAAGAATGTAAATGTCCTGGTGTATATATTCTCACAATGATTGAGGAAACACAATCACTCATCAGTGCAAAATCTGTTCTTTTTTTGATGAAGTATTTTCGAGGGCACCGGTAGCTCAGTGGTATGCCTGCTTGCTTACTGAGCTCAAGATGGTGGATTCGAAACCCGGCCGAGGCCCTTAGTTTATTTAATCTGTGAGGTAAAATAAACTTGAGCAAGCCGTTTTTCGGTCTTCATAGTAAGCTATATTATAGTGGAAAATGTTTACAATAATACATATTACTAAATGTAGTTAGTTAGTTATTATGACTCATGCCCGTAGCTGTCCTGGTTAGTCATTGGTTTCTTATGTCTCTCAACCGTAGAAAAGTTGTCATTCCATTGCCTATCGATTGTTTTGATAGTAATTAATATTATAATTTTTATTGACATATTTTGTATTAAACTCTATTCAAAAATACTACATAGGTTATTCAAAAAAAAAAAAAAATTATATATATATAGTTAGTTATTATGACTCATGCCCTGGCTTTAACTAGGAGGTCATATCGCCCACTACCAGAGCGCTCTTTCGTCACTCTGGTTTCGAACCCAAGACCTTGAGCTCAGGAGGCAAGCACGCATACCACTGAGCTACCGGCGTCCTCTTTTATTATATACAAATATATACTTGGGGTAAAAGTTAGACGTTTTTCTAGAAGAAAATCTGGGAAACCTTTTAATGTTTGGTTTTTCTAGAAAGGAATTTTAAAATCAGCGCCTGGCAACAGTAGTAGGTACTGCTGTCACATCACTGGTATTTGTTGATTTTGAAAACATTGGCACTGCATAACAGGTTTTAGCCTTCAATTTAATTCAATTTCTGCACACATAATATGTATACTATATCGAATTTCTATATCATTATATTATAATGATATAGAAATTCGATATAGTATACATTTCAGATTATTTATTTATTTTTTCCCCCAGTTGTTAGTTATTATGATTCATGCCTGGGCTTTAACTACGAGGTCATATCGCCTACTACCAGAGTGCTTTATCGTCCCTCTGGTGGACATGAGCTCGACTCTACTTTGGGAGTCCTAAATTTTCCAACTCTAAATTTTTATTCACCTAGGGCAGGGGTCTTTAACGAGTACATGACACCGTACAGGCTCAGGACCATCGCTGAACGTCCCATCCGAAGGACGGCGTGCTTAAGTTTATTTTACCTCCCAGATAAACTAAACTAAGGGCCTCGGTCGGGTTTCGAAACCCTGGACCTTGAGCTCAGAAGGCAAGCACGCATACCACTGAGCTACCGGCGCCCTCTTTTATTATATATACATAGATACAGGGTGTAAAATTTGGACGTTTTTCTAGAAGAAAATCTAGGAAATGTTTTAATGTGTTTGATTTTTCTAGAAAGGAATTTTAAAATCAGCGCTTAGGGAGTGTCACCACTGGGTGATTTCTCCTCTCATGACATTTTGACATTGCCATTACCTCTTAATTAGCACATTTGTTTGTTGTATTTAATTGTAAACAGTTGTAAATAGCTATTTGTAAATAAAAAAAAAAAAAAAAAAAAAAAAAAAAAAAAAAAAAAATCAGCACCTGCCAACAGTAGCACTGGTTTTAGCCTTCAATTTATTCACAAAGAAAATGATATAGAAATTCGTTATAGTATACATTTCAGATTATTTATTTTATTTTTTTCCCAGTTATCAGTTATTAACTGTGCGCTCTTTCGTCACTCTGGTGGACATGAGCCCGACTCTACGGTGGGAGTCCTAAATTTTGCCTACTCTAAATTTTTATTCACCTAGAGTTTCATCGTACAGGCTCAGGATCATCGCTGAACGTCCCATCCGAAGGACGGAGTGCTTAAGTTTATTTTACCTCCCAGATAAACTAAACTAAGGGCCTCAGTCGGGTTTCGAAACCCTGGACCTTGAGCTCAGAAGGCAAGCACGCATACCACTTAGCTACCGGCGCCCTCTCTTGCAAGATTTATCTTGCCAAATAGTATTTGGTTCATAAAAAGATACTTTATTCAAGATACTTGGTTATCTTGTCACTCATCAGATACATTATCTCGTTATCTGAAAGATTTTTATTCAAGAACCTATTTTGATTTTACTACACTCTTTACTAAATGTTTATTGCACGAATTTCATGAAGACGAAAGAACAGAGAGACGTAAAATAGTCGTTAATATGGTTTCCAGAATAAGGCCACCACATACCTGCTTACCATTCATGATGGAAGTCTCATTGTCAGGTGATACGTTTTGGTTTCATGGGATACATTTAATTCCCATCCTGAAACTGAAATTGATACATAGGTAGTAATATACATCTGTTTTCAGAATTAAAAAGGGTTAGAATTAATTCTTTGGTGCTGAGGAGGAGGGAGTCCTTGAGCCCAACGCTACTAGTTTCGAGCCCTTGATCTCTATGTCAAAGGGCTAGTGAAATGTATATTGCTAATCATTATTGTAATTTTCAGACTGGTCCAGACAGCCCTGGAGTATTCACAATAACTGGACTAACGCCAAAAAAGAAATACAAAGTTCGTGTCAAAGCTGTGAACAAGGAGGGTGAATCTGAGCCACTGGAGACAACAGACTCCATACTGGCCAAGAATCCTTACGGTAAGTTCAGAACAAAAATACATTTTTAAAAATATAAATCAGTGTTTACTTAAAAATCAACGATGGACGAAACCCGTGAATCATCGGCAATTATCCTCCCCAGAACGATATAATCAATTAAATTTTCGTTTCCCTTCCAAAAGCAGTCGACCGTTTGCGTTAATATTCAACAGTTGACTTACATAGGGGTTCCTAAATCCTCATACTAACTTATGTGTCAATAAATTTAATACTTTGGCAGTCATTAGGATTTTTGAGTTGAGCCTCGTACTCTGAACGCCCCTTCCTTTAGACGATATCGCTGAAATTAGACAGGTTATGTCCTCATTAGATTTTGAATTTGAAATTTTATGTCGATACATTCATTACATCGGCAGTTATTGGGGCTTTTGAGTTGAGCCCCTCTCTGATCCCCCCTTTCCTTCTACTAATTCCACTGAAAATTAATAAGTGTCGTCCTTATGGGGTTTAAATTCACATGTGATGTTTTATGTCGATACATTCATTACATCGGTAGTTATTGGGGCTTTTGAGTTGAGCCCCTCTCTGATCCCCCCTTTCCTTCTGATTCAACTGAAAATTAATAAGTGTCGTCCTTATGGGGTTTAAATTCACATGTGATGTTTTATGTCGATACATTCATTACATCGGTAGTTATTGGGGCTTTTGAGTTGAGCCCCTCTCTGATCCCCCCTTTCCTTCTGATTCCACTGAAAATTAATAAGTGTCGTCCTTATGGGGTTTAAATTCACATGTGATGTTTTATGTCGATACATTCATTACATCGGTAGTTATTGGGGCTTTTGATTTGAGCCCCTCTCTGATCCCCCCTTTCCTTCTGATTCCACTGAAAATTAATAAGTGTCGTCCTTATGGGGTTTAAATTCACATGTGATGTTTTATGTCGATACATTCATTACATCGGTAGTTATTGGGGCTTTTGAGTTGAGCCCCTCTCTGATCCCCCCTTTCCTTCTGATTCCACTGAAAATTAATAAGTGTCGTCCTTATGGGGTTTGAATTCACATGTGATGTTTTATGTCGATACATTTATCACAACTGCAGTTATTAGAGTTTTTGAGTTAAGCTTTTTCCCGAATTCCCCTTCCCCTTTAGCGGATTTGGCTGAAAATCGATAGGTGTCGTCCTAATGGGGTTTTGGTCACATATAAAATTTCGTGTCGATACATTTATTCTAACGGCAGTTATTAGCGTTTTTATGTTAAACCTCTCCTCTAATCCCCCCCTTCCTTTTGGTTAATTGGGCTGAAAAACAATAGATGTCGTCGTTAGAGGGTTCTGGATTCACATATAAAATTTCATGTTGATATATTCGTTCTATCGAGTTATCACAGGCAGATATTTCATACTTGGTATTTAGAAAATAAAATTCCATTGACAACCCCGAATTGAATTTATGAATGATTACACAACATCCCATATACCTACTACTGGAGATGTAAAATTACAATCACAATGAACCAGAAGTCTGTCATAACATGAAGTAGGCTGGTGACGCCAAGGACAATGGGATGAGTTCTGAATTTATGAATGATTACACAACATCCCTTATACTACTGGAGATGTAAAATTACAATCACAATGAACCAGAAGTCTGTCATAACATAGAAGTAGGCTGGTGTCGCCAAGGACAGTGTGATGAGTTCTGAATTTATGAATGATTACACAACATCCCTTATACTACTGGAGATGTAAAATTACAATCACAATGAACCAGAAGTCTGTCATAACATGAAGTAGGCTGGTGACGCCAAGGACAATGGGATGAGTTCTGAATTTATTACCCAGGGTATGGCTGTCAAAACTGGGCTGACGTCCCCACAGACGACAGGGAGCATCAGGGATGAGTTCTGAATTTATTACTCAGGGCATGGCTGTTAGGTTGTTCATGGAAGGGAGAGAGACACACTCTAGTAAGGGAGTATAAAAAAGCAGATACCCAGTAGGACTGTGTCCAGAAAAAATGTAAATGTCTCCAGAAGTCTCATGGAATCAAACTGATGAAATGTCGGAAGTAACCATCATTACAGAAAGTAAATTGCACTTTGATCCCACCTTTCCCTCTACTGATTCCTTATGGAGTTTGAATTCACATACAGTAGAACCTCTATAAGTCGAACACCAATTCGAGTTATAGAGTTTTCGACTTCTGGAGGATTTCGACTTAGGCGGATTTTGATTCGACTTGTAAAGGTTAAGATTCATTCTAACTAATTTTGATTTAAAGAGGTGAAATAAATTAAAATTCAAGTTACAGAGGTAACAAACTTAAAATAAAAAATACGTAGTATATGTAGGTATTAAAAAAAGTCATTAATTTTTTTTTGCTTTAGATAATTGGTAATCCTATTTATTGTTTACTCCTAAATTGTTTTCTAAGAAGCAATGTTGTACATTGTCGGCAAATTCTTAAAGTCGGTAACTTATTTTTCTTTGAGCTATAGAGGGAATAAGTTTCAAATAATCGAGTTGTAAAATAAAACATTGCTATGTTCGTGATACAGCGGTCCAATTTATTTTTTCGAGTTATAGAGGGAAAATATGTACCAAAATGGCTTGTAGGGACTCACTAATTATTTCGACTAATAGAGGGTTGAGATTTCGAGTAATGGAGGTTTTGGGGCTTGAAGGGAAAGGAACAAAACTTTTTTCTAGTTTTGGAGGTTTTCGACTTATCGAGGTTCGACTTAAAGAGGTTCTACTGTATGATGTTTTATGTCGATAAATCATCATCTCTCCCCTAATCCCGCACTTCCCTTAGGCCGATTTGGCTGAATAACAATAGATGTAGTCATTAGAGGGTTCTGGATTGTCATATAAAATTTCTGTATAAGGTTTACTTGAAACGATATTTGATTAGGTCATAAATATGTAAAGTGATCTCAATTTTCGTCCGATTTCGACTAAAATATATTCAGATCTAAGTTAGCAGTTGTGACTTCCCCGTTCCAAATTTCAAGTTCATAGCTACAATCATTTTTGCGTTAGAGAGCTCACAACTGCCCATCACACGCAAACAGACATTATCGCGAGAATGGTCAAAACCCATGTTATCAAAAACCTGAAGGCCCATATTACAGCCCCTCGCTAGTATTTAACTACCTACTCTCCTACCTGTTTAATGAAGAGCAGGATACTTTCTGTTTCCAGGGTCCATTGGGGATTCTCCATCGTGGGTTGTCGGTGGAATTGTCTTTATATACTATGATTTCTTAAATTAGGTACATTAAATCATACTTTTCTGGGGGGGGGGGGGGGCCTCGGGAATTTTGGAGGGGCACCGGGCATTCTGGGGGGGGGGGGTGGAATGCCCACTTCTACCCCCCCTCTAGCTACGCAAACGATCTTTAGGCGTAACTGGTCCCATTTTCCTCCCAATTTTTCATCCGGGATTAATATAAATATAAATATTTACATGATTAATTTTTGTTTGCATTTTAGATGAACCGGGTAAACCCGGTAAGCCTGAAATAATTGACTACGATAACAAGAGTGTCTCTCTGAAGTGGGCCAAGCCGGAGTCAGACGGGGGTCGACCTATCACTTCCTACTCAGTCGAGATAAAAGACAAATTTTCTGTGGACTGGGTCGAAGTATTGAACACTGGCAATGCTGACTGTGAAGCCAAAGTTGAGGGGCTTAAAGAAAATATGGTCTATCAGTTCCGGGTTCGAGCTCACAATAAGGCTGGCGCTGGGGAACCGAGTGAACCTACCGGAAATCATCTCTGCAAACATAGACATTGTAAGTACTCAAGAACTATCAACAAATTCTAGGAAGAACAGCATAGAAAGTTGATAGAGCAAAAGCTCAATTTGGCAATTTAATAGGCATATAAAATTTGTTGATTGATTGCAGGGGTGGGTTTTGTACCCATGTTATCAAAAGCCTGAAGACCCATATTACAGCCCCTCGCTAGTATTTAACCATCTACTCTCCTACCTCTTTAATGAAGAGCAGGGTCCTTTGGGGATTCTCCATCGTGGGTTGTCGGTGGAGTTGTCTTTATGTATTATAATTTTTTTAATTAGGTACATTGGATCGTAATTTTCTGGGGGGGGGGGGGGGGGGGGGGGGGCATGCCCACCTCTGCCCCCCCCCCCCCCCCGGATACCGTGGGACTTATAGCAAGGCCACTTTGGCCTTGAAAAGACCGTGAAAATCTGTTAATTGTTACGTCCATTGCCGGATTTAGCAGGTGAGCCATTAAGCATTGGCTGACCGGGCCCCCCTGAGCAATTGCCCCATGGGCCTCTCTCACCAAATGATACTTTTCCAGAGATATTGTGAAACACTTGATAAAAATAAAGAAAACGCATGTTTTGAAAAAAATATTGTCTATTTCACAAATAATATATAATATGGGAGTACTTTCGGTATTGCTACCATATTATATAATATTTGTGAAATAGACAATATTAAAAAAAAAAAAAACATACATTTTCTTTATTTTCATTTAAACTCAATCGCTGAGTATTTTTTTTTTCGAGGGCCCTCATATCAAAAGCTTCTAAATTTACAAAAGATCAATTTAAATAGTGAAAAATTCACTTTTACACGAACAAAAATGAATTGTCCACGTGGTACGTATTCTTGTAACGATGCAATCATTGATTAAATTAACATTCACAAGATTTTATTCGAGATGGTCCTTGCGCGTGCCCCCCCCCCCCCTGGCCACAGCAAAAAACCAAGATGAAAATTAAATAAACTAAAAAAATAATTTCTATTAAAAATGGATTGCTTGCAAGTTACCAATAGGATCTTCAAATTTCCCGTGCGTCTGATTTCTAAATCAGCAATCAGCTGTTACATAAATGTACATGTACAAAACAAGTCATATTACATTTATTTAAATATATATGCATTTGAGAGGGTGCCGGTAGCTCACTGGTACACGCGCTTGCCTTCTGAGCTCAAGGTCCTGTGTTCGAAACCCGAATAAGGCCCTTAGTTTATTTTATCTGAGAGGTAAAATAAACTTAAGCATGCCGTCCTTCGGATGGGACGTTAAGCGATGGTCCCGAGCTTGTACGATGTCAGGTACTCGTTAAAGACCCCTGCCCTAAGTGAATAAAAATTTAGAGTAGGCAAAATATGGGACTCCCATAGTAGAGTCGGGCTCATGTCCACCAGAGTGACGAAAGAGCGCTCTGGTAGTAGATGATATGACCTCGTAATTAAAGCCCGGGCATGAGTCATAAAACCTAACCTAACCTACCCTATGAATTCGATCATTTCATTTCCTCGCTCAAAATCGTCATTTATGTTATACTTTATACTCTTAAAGCTGATTTTATATGCGCAGTAAAAATGCAAAGCGCAGCAGCAGCAAATGCACGCTATGGGATGTGAGTCATTTAATTCTAAAAGCACAGAAACCACAGCGTGCATTTGCTGCTACTGCGCTTTGCATTTTTGCTGCTCATGTAAAGTCAACTTAAGTATTACAGTTAGTGGTTACCTCAGGGGGAGCTTCTAGAGGTCCGAGTCTCCCAAATTAATAACAAAAAGTCTGCAACGCTAACCACGGACACTGCGGGGTGTTTTAATTATATTTTTTCTTGAACATTACTTACCGTAATTTTACAATAGAGTTGTTTTATGAGGTTTCATCCTACTGCAGGACAAGACATTTATTTAAATATGTAATTGAAATTATCCTCCATTGTAATATTATTGGTCTATTTTCTTATGATTTTTTGAAATTTATGTTTCATTTTAATTATTTTCATCTTTACTGTTTTTTAGTGAGGCCACGAATCGACCGTGAAGGGATGAAGAGCGTCACAATCAAAGCTGGCCGAACGTACAAATGGACCGTGGACGTGAGCGGGGAACCCCCACCAACCCTAACGTGGAGTTGGAGGGATAACATCCCTCTGGTGACAACGGAGAGAATCAAAATTGATAATGTTGACTATCAGACGGTGTATACCCTGGTCAATGCTATGAGGAAGGACACCGGAAAGTATACACTGCTTGCAGCCAATGAGTCCGGGAAAGATGAAGCAAGCTTGGAGCTTACAGTACTTGGTAAGGGCTTTTTCCTTGCGCTACAGTCCTTATAGAATATGTGTCTCTGCAACGATCTTTCTATCCACATCTTGCCGTCTCCACCATCTCACGCTTGTACTTCCGGTGCCTCTCCAGTATCCTTTTCGGTACTCTGTCTGGCTCCATCTACAAATGTCCCAGGTCCAGGTTCTTGTACAGGTCCCTCAGCTCTCTATTGGACCCTATCCTCCATCTATCCCCCTCAGGACCGTATATCTTCCTCAATATCTTCCTCACCTACGTATTGACCAAGACTTCGTCCCTCCGAGTCAGAACCCAGGTTTTACTCTCATATGTGACGACCTGTCTCAGGACTGTCTCGTATGTGGTTGTTTTGGCGTCTCGGGGCATCTCAGTCCTAGCACCTATATTCCCGTTATCCTAGCTTTGATTTCTTTCTTAACACCATTCCTTTCTGTGATAACGGCACCCAGGTACTTGAAGCCAGACCTGGGCATTAGTCAGATAGATTATCTTTTAAATAATGAATAAGATAGTATCTTGCAAGATTTAGGTTAGGTTAGGTTTTATGACTCATGCCCGGGCTTTAACTAAGAGGTCATATCGCCTACTACCAGAGCGCTCTTTCGTCACTCTGGTGGACATGAGCCCGACTCTACTATGGGAGTCCTATATTTTGCCTACTCTAAATTTTTATTCACTTAGGGCAGGGGTCTTTAACGAGTACATGACATCATACAGGCTCAGGACCATCGCTGAACATCCCATCCGAAGGACGGCGTGCTTAAGTTTATTTTACCTCCCAGATAAAATAAACTAAGGGCCTCGGTCGGGTTACGAACCCACGTTCTTGAGCTCAGAAGTCTAACACGCATACCACTGAGCTACCGGCGCCCTCTCTTGCAAGATTTATCTTGCCAAATAGTATTTGGTTCATAAAAAGATACTTTATTCAAGATACTTGGTTATCTTGTCACTCATCAGATACATTATCTCGTTATCTGAAAGATTTTTATTCAAGAACCTATTTTGAAAGTATCTTATTATCTTATGAGTGATCGATCACTCATTATTCAAAAGATAATCAGATAACCAATACAAATAGCTCAAGTTACAAATCCGAGAATTGTGGATACGATTCCCGACAGGTAATATCAACTTATTTTACAAATAGTTCACTTTGCAAACCGAGGGATGTGAGTACCAATCCTAACCAGTTATATCAACCTATTTTATAAATAGCTCACGTTGCCAACGGATCTGTCTCGGTAATCATGAGCGAATGACCCAGGAACTTATTTTATAGCTTCCTTGTTTCGGAAATATCAAAAACGTCGCTGGTAATTCAACGTCAATGTTCCTTTCGGCACCAACAAATCAATTATATATTTGCTCTCCCTCCAAAACGAATCAAACGTTTGGGTTAAAACTCAATTTCTCTCACATAGGTTTGTGACCTCTTATTACATTATGTTACATTATGTTATGCAGTTACTAGTTTTTGAATCGAGCCTTCCTCTAATCCCGTGTTGAGCGACAAACTTGGTTCACAGAAAATCTAAATTTAGGCTATGTCGTACCCGAATTAGAGTTAATTAGCTAATGAAACTCAAGTCTGGGCTTTAACTACTGGGTCAAATCGCCTACTACCAGAGCTCTCTTTCATCATTCTGGTGGACATGAGCCCGACTAGACAATAGGAGTCCTAAATTTTGACATCGTACAGGCTCGCCACCATCGCTTAACGCCCCAACCGAAAAACGGCATGCTTAAATTTATTTTACCTGTTAGATAAATTAAACTAAGGACCTCAGCCGGGTTTCGAATCCACCATCTTGTATTTCTTCAATCATTAAGAGATTATACACACCAGGACAATTACACCATTTGATTGGTAAGTTATAAATAATTTATAAAAAGCTCCTGCCCAACGCCATTTAGGTTCAGGCAGCAATGAATTTTGAGCTATTTGTGTAGAATAAGTTTTTACTGGCCGGGAATCATACCCGCAACCCTCGGGTTGGTAAAGTGAACTATTTGTAAAATTAGTTGATATTACTAGTCGGGGATTCGTACCAGCAACCCTCGGGTTGGTAACGTTCTAAGAGTTCTTTTAAGACTTTTTATCGTTTTTTATTTGAACATACAGTATACAGTAGGGGAGATAGAGGGCGCCGGTAGCTCAGTGGTATGCATGCTTGTCTTCTGAGCTCAAGATCGTGGGTTCAAAACCCGACCGAGACCCTTCCTTTATTTTATCTAGGACGTAAAATAAACTTAAGTATGCCGTCCTTCGGATGGGACGTTAAGCGATGGTCCCAAGCCTGTACATGATGTCAGGTACTCGTTAAAGACCTCTGCCCTAGGTGAATAAAAATTTAGAGTTGGCAAAAGACCTCGTAGTTAAAGCCCAAGCATGAATCATAATAACTAACAACTGGGGAAAAAAATAAAAAAATAATCTTAAATGTATACTATATCGAATTTTTATATCATTATCTGTGTGAAGAAATTGAATTAAATTGAAGGCTAAAACCTGTTATGCAGTGCCAATGTTTTCAAAATCAACAAATACCAGTGGTGTTGCAAGGCGCTGATTTTAAAATCCTTCCTAGAAAAACCAAACATTAAAAGGTTTCCTAGATTTCCTTCTAGAAAAACGTCTAACTTTTACACCAAGTATATATGTTTATATAATAAAAGAGGGCGCCGGTAGCTCAGTGGTATGCATGCTTGCCTTCTGAGCTCAAGGTCTTGGGTCGAAACCCGACCGAGTCCTTCGGATGGGACGTACAGCGATGGTCCTGAGCCTGTACGATGTCATGTATTCGTTAAAGACCCCTGCCAGTGTTGCCAGACGTACGATAATTATCGTACATGTACGATAATTCAAGCAAAATTAGGAAAATGTACGATGTACGATTATCGTACAATTCTTGTACGATAATAACAAAAAAAGTACGATATTGTACGATAAGAAATAAAAATTTTTACTTTATTCAAATACAAACCATTTCAAAATTTCCCGCTTATTTTATGTAACTGTAGGTCTCTATATGCAGCGATAGATCAATGTTCAGAGTATCGATTCAACAATCTTCATAGTTGTATTCAAAGAGCAAAGTATTTGAATGTCCTCTGCTAATCTTATAAAATATAAGAACTGTGGTCGTATAAAATTATTCTATTTAAAGTATTATTTTTATAAGATCTGTTTTTAAATATTTATATATTTATTCAATATTCTATGTGAAAACGTTTTTTGTAATACGGAACTAAAAGTGAGATTAAGAGAGATTAATAATTTAATAATGAGAGATTTTAATTAAAAGTTAGCACGAAATGCAATAATATTGCAACGAGATTTGTTCGATTTGTAAGAATTATTATTGAAATAAACGAAGTTCATATAGTTTACGATTGAACATGATTTTTTTAATTTTTAATTTTAATAAGAAACTTGTATAATCATTTAGTACGATTTTTTTTGTACGATTTAAAAAAAAAATGTACGATAAAACGTACGATAATTTCATTTTTCACCGTACGATAATTTTTGATATCTCGATACGATATGTTGTAGTCAAGATTCTGGCAACACTGACCCCTGCCCTAAGTGAATAAAAATTTAGAGTACGCAAAATATAGGACTCTCGTAGTAGAGTCGGGCTCATGTCCACCAGAGTGACGAAAGAGCGCTCTGGTAGTAGGCGATATGACCTCGTAATTAAAGCCCGGGCATGAAGCATTTTATTATAACCTTCACTTTGTTCTTATAACCGATATTCACTATATCAGGACATGATGTGTGTTTCATCGAAATATATTTTTGTTGAAACAGGGAAACCAGGCAAGCCGGAGGGACCTCTGGAAGTATCAAATGTCACTAAGACCAGCTGTAAATTGCAATGGAAGAAGCCTGCGGACGATGGGGGAAGTCCCGTTAGAGAATATGAAGTAGAGAAGTTGGATCTGGCGACAGGAAAGTGGACCCGGGTAGGGAAGGTCCCTGGGGACAAAGAGGAACTGAACATCACCGGTCTGGATCCAGGCTCTGAGTACAAGTTCAGGGTGACTGCGGTGAACGATGAGGGCGACTCCGAACCTCTTGTCACTGAACGATCTATCATCGCCAAAAATCCATTTGGTAATCTATCACATATTGTCCTTTTGATATTTTCATATACAGTGCCCCCCCTCACTGTTCTACTATCCCAGTAGACACTGAATAAGACCCCATCTGAGATCAGGAAAGGATGGTCTAGTTTCCTATGATTCCTATGTTTCTGACAGCTACACATAACTACTCATATCGTCTAACAGAATAACAAACAACAGATCAGTAGATTAGGCAATTGTGGACACGCCTAGGCAGTAACAAAGAACATAAAATGAAATAAATTCTTTGATAATTTATTTATTTGGATGTTTTTCGTTATTGTTTTGTCTTGTCCACAATTGTATAATCTATTTATTTGTTGTTTGTTATTCTGATTCGAAACATGGGCTAAATTTTGAATTTTCATTCATAATTACAGAACCTCGACTTCGTTTAACAAAATTTCAAGACATTTATAAATATATATTTCTTTCATAGAAGTCAGGGAAGGGGAAATAACTCCCATAACCCCCCTCCCACCTGAGATCCGCCACTGGCAGTTGGCTAACGTTAAATATATTATGTGATTATTGAAAAATTCACAAGGTTATTTTTCATATTTCAGATGAACCTGGGAAACCTGGGCTTCCTAATATCGTAGACTACGATAATGAAAGTGTGACCCTTAAATGGACACCACCCACGAGCGATGGGGGCGCACCCATCGAAAAATACATTATAGAGAAGAAAGATAGGTAAAAAATTTTTTTTTAAACTCGAAGTACATATGTACGTTCTGTATACGTATTTGAGCACTGTATTAATCAAAAACAAGGGGTCATAATTACAGTTTTTCCCACTTGTATAAAAACAGATACACGTTAAACGAATTATATTCTTAGAAATATATATTCTAAGGAGTGCAGTACTAGAGAATAAATGTCAATATAATTTAATTAAGTTGAAGGTAAAACTCAGAAATAGGTTACCCTGTGCGCAATCAACGTGTCATCGTAGAGTAGAGATGAACAAAATGGTCATAATATCGATGTATCGGTAAACAGATGTATCGTTTTAGCAAGGTCAATACCACTGTAATATCGATTTATCGGTGTGTAAAAAGTGTTTTTACATTCTATGCTCCTTACATCTCCAGGAATATCTTGACTTCTTCTTCTTTTTCTATCTCCACCACTGCCACAGCTGCCTGTCCCTGGCCAAGTTGCGCATCTCAGCCATGGTTTTGCCCCTTTGCTGTTCGATCCTCTTTATGTACTCCAGATACATCAGTCCGGGTCTTTCTCTCGGGCGTTTCCCTGTTGGCCTGGCCTCTATGAATTTCCGCTGTCTTGGTCTTCATTCATTCTGTTCACATGGCAGAACCAGCCGAGCTGCCTCTACTCCATGAAGTGCTTCAAAGGGTGTATAGCTCTTCCCTGATAGTTTCATTCCTCACCAGGTCTCTCTGGGTCTTGCCAAAATCTGGAAGAGATTCATAAGTGGTGTAATCCGAATATAGAGAAATATGCTCACATCACGTTTACTCTTCGTCGCCAAACTTGTCCCCCTGTTATCATCAGCAATATTCCTCTTCCTTATTCCAACAAAGTTCGCTATCTGGAGTTCTACCTGGACATTAGAATCCAGGTAAGTCTGGGTTCCAGTTAAAATCCACACACGAGACTTAAGAGAATAGAACTTAATCGCCGATATGGACTGCTACGACGAATACTTGGACCCATGTAAATTATCAATACAAAACCAATTAACTATTTATAAAACCATTATACGACCAATTTGAACATACAGACTTGACCTCTGGGGCTCTTCTAAAAATTCTAACATCAATCGAATCCAATCCTTTCAATCCTAAGTCCTCAGACGCATCGCAAACTCTTCTTTCTATGTCCCTAACAAAATCCTTCATAAAGATCCCAGCATCCCTTACGCTCAAGAATTAATCCAGACCCGTTTCAAAAAATTCCATAAGGACCTCAGCATCCTCTCACACAACGCCTGTCCTCACATAGTCATTTTTTAAAATTTTTGCGGGGTTTTGGCAGCTGTCAATTGGCATATAATACCTTGATTGTGAACCCCGCAGTTACCTGAATAATAGCCAGCTTTCACATATATTTTGCACCTAGTTTCATCCAAATTGATCAAAAATTGAACGGGGGCTCGCTTGAATACGTTCTGAACATTTTCGTGATGATGTCTGTCTGTGTGTTTATTATTAGAACTTTTTGAGCGCTCCAACTCATAAACGTAGATATGGACTTGAAATTTGAAATGTTGTCATATGCGGTAAATTGGATCTGATTAGACTTTGGCCAAAATCAGATGAAAATTAGGATCATTTTACTTCAGGCTTATGTACATTTTGCAAGATACCGCTTACATTTATGAACTAATCAAAAGTGTATTCAAATAAAACGGTTGCATTCCAACCGATTTTACAGATAGTTGACGTAACCAAACCAAGAGTCCCGGGTTCGAGTCCCAACTTGTCATCTCGATCTATAATAACGATAACTCATGTTACCAAACCAAGAGTCTAGGGTTGGAGTCCCAACTTGTCATCTCAACCTATAATAACGATAACTCATGTTACCAAACCAAGAGTCTAGGGTTGGAGTCCCAACTTGTCATCTCAACCTATAATAATGATAACTCATGTTACCAAACCAAGGGTCCAGGGTTGGAGTCCCAACTCGTCAATTCAACCTATAATAACGATAACTCATGTTACCAAACCAAGGGTCCAGGGTTGGAGTCCCAACTTGTCATCTCGACCTATAATAACGATAACTCATGTTACCAAACCAAGAGTCTAGGGTTGGAGTCCCAACTTGTCATCTCAACCTATAATAACGATAACTCATGTTACCAAACCAAGGGTCCAGGGTTCGAGTCCCAGCTTGTCATCTCAACCTATAATAACGATAACTCATGTTACCAAACCAAGAGTCTAGGGTTGGAGTCCCAGCTTGTCATCTCAACCTATAATAACGATAACTCATGTTACCAACCAAGGGTCCAGGGTTCGAGTCCCAGCGTGTCATCTCAACCTATAATAACGATAACTCATGTTACCAAACCAAGAGTCTAGGGTTGGAGTCCCAACTTGTCATCTCAACCTATAATAACGATAACTCATGTTACCAAACCAAGGGTCCAGGTTTCGAGTCCCAACTTGTCATCTCAACCTATAATAACGATAACTCATGTTACCAAACCATGAGTCAAGGGTTGGAGTCCCAACTTGTCATCTCGATCTATAATAACGATAACTCATGTTACCAAACCAAGGGTCCAGGGTTCGAGTCCCAGCTTAAATAAAATTTCCAATTGCAAACGTGCCTTAGATTTTATACTAAAACGCTTAAAGTTATATCGATCTTTATAAATTGTTGTTTGCAACGTAGAATAAAATTCCATAGGAAATATTCCAAAATAATGTTTAAATTGTAATTTGATGTTTACTTTCCAGATTTAAGCCTGACTGGGAGACAGCGGGAGAGTTTCCTGGGGATGTTACCCAGGGTAAAGTAGAGGATCTGAAGGAACAGGCGGAGTACCAATTCAGGGTAGTCGCTGTAAACAAAGCTGGACCTTCAGAACCTTCTGATCCGACCAACTATCACAGGGTCAAACATAAATCATGTGAGTTGAAACACATGGAATGTGGAATCATTAGAGTGAAATGATGTGCAAACAATCAGCTCAAATATATCAGTTGCACTTTCTGAGTTGTCCATCTCAATATATATAAAATACAAATTATATACTCATTAGTGCACTAATGAACCAATTTTAAATGCATTCAGTGGCGTGGAGGGATGTCAGGATGGGACTGAGAGGACAATAACTATAATAATAACATTTTTTTTCCGTTAAACTATGGTAATTGATTACGTCATACAATTGTGTACATAAAATAGCTTATAAATTATATACAGCAATCTATATTAAATCATTGAATATAAACAAATCAGAGTAGATAATAAATATTTTAAAAAAATAATAGAAGATAAATGAATATGTATGAAATTCCTAATATCATATATATGAAGCTGAAAATGTCTGTGCGTTGTACCGCTATAACTCACGAACGGCTTGCTGGATTTGATTAAATTTTTTTTAAATTTGTTCGTCATCGTCTGTGGAAGGTTATAGGCGTATTAGTACCTCAATATCTGGTCCATCCCAGCATCCATCCACGCAATCTTTGTAACTCAAAAACCACTGCAATGATTAATGAGGAATCTTTTTGAATAAATTAGTTCTAGCTCCAAAGCTAGCGTTACTACAGTTGAAGGACTATAAGCCTTATTCCGTGTGAATAATTGAAAATTATAACATCATGAATGTACTGTCGAGGAACTGAATAGCCTTATAGGAGATATTGGGAGAAAAGTCAAAGTTCCCCGGGCAACGCCGGGTATTACTGCTAGTAATAAATAAAAGATACTTTTAGTTATAAATATTTTATTTCTTAAAAATAAATCTTCCCTCAGGATGATATTTTGGGGCGACTATGTGCCCCATCTTCAGCTCACAATGAGCGTATTATATATTTAAAAAAAAATATATATAATATATATATTATATATATATATTTTTTTTTATATATTTTATATATATATATATATATCAATTAATAAACAAATAACAGTAAAGTTAGTAGTAAATAACTAATAAAATGAATGATAATAAAATAAAATTATATTATATATATATATATATATATATATATATATATATATATATAATTATAAAATAAGAATCACCGGCTATGTACTTCCCCAGCACGAATTAATCAATTACGTTTTCGCTCTCCCACCAAAGGCAATCGAACGTTTGGGCTAAAACTCAAAATTTGACTTGGATTCTGAATCCTCATACTATAATTTGCGTCGATACATTCATTACATCGGCAATTACTAGGGTATTTAAGTAGAGCCCCCTTCTCTGGCACCTCTTTTCTTCAACCTTTCTGGGGGGGGGGGGGGGGGGGGGGGGGAATTTATTTTGGGGGTATTGAATTCAAATATAAAGTTTCATGTCGATACATTCATGACAATGGCAGTTATTGGAGTTGAGCCCCCTCTAATCGCCCCTCCCTTTCTGCTGATTCCGTTGAAAATTAATAGGTGTCGTCCTTATAGAGCTTTGAATATTCATATGCAATTACATGTCTATACATTCATGACAACGGCAGGTATTACAGTTTTTGTGTCATGTCTCCCTCTTTCCTTTGGTCGATTTGTCTGAAAATCAATAGGTATCATACTTAGAGGATTCTGGATACACATATAGTATTTTGTGTCGATATATTTTTTCATACCAACCGATCTTACAGATAGCTCACGTTATCAACCCAAAATGTTTCTTACTACTTTCAAAAAAACATTTTCTTACAATTATTTATATTTTTTTAAATGTATTTTACTTTTTTTGCAGTGAAACCAAGAATTGACAGAACAAACCTGAAAAATATTGTTCTACGTGCCGGTAAAATGGTTAAATTTGACGTAAACATAAAAGGCGAACCTCCTCCAAGCGTCAAGTGGCTTTTGGCTGATAAAGAGGTAAATATTAATTTACAAGTTATGTATAATTTGTTATGGAAACAACGCAACAGCGTCATCATCAGTGGCACATCTATGATTGAATAAATATAAAATATAAATAATTAGAAATAACTAGCAAATCTTAAAGCATCAGGGTACATAGTAACAATATAAAAAAAATTGATTTAAGATTTGCTAGTTACTTTTTATTATTATTTTAATTTTATATTTATTCTATCATAGCAGTGTTGCCAGATTCTTGACTACAACATATCGTATCGAGATATCGAAAATTATCGTACGGTGAAAAATAAAATTATCGTACGTTTTATCGTACATTTTTTTTTTTTAAATCGTACAAAAAAATCGTACTAAATGATGTTTCTTATTAAAATTAAAAATTAAAAAAAGTTGCACGTGCCCGAAGAAACCGTTTTCGAAATATTGTTTCGGTTTTTCTACACGATAAGATTAGCAGAGGACATTCAAATACTTTGCTCTTTGAATACAACTATGAAGATAGTGTTGAATCGATACTCTGAATATAGAGACCTACAGTTACATAAAATAAGCGGGAAATTTTGAAATGGTTTGAATTTGAATAAAGTAAAAATTTTTATTTTTTATCGTACAATATCGTACTTTTTTTGTTATTATCGTACAAAAATTGTACATTTTCCTACATTTGCTTCAATTATCGTACATGTACGATAATTATCGTACGTCTGGCAACACTGTATCATAAAGGTGCCACTAATGATGACGCTGTTACGTTGAAACCCAGTCTAGTTTCTATATGAAATCTAGTCCCAAAACATGTTACTATCACATATGATAATTATTTAGTTATTGCGACTCATGCCCGGGCTTTAACTACGAGGCCATATCGCCTATTACCAGATTTTTTTTTCCTTCTGGTGAACAACAACAGCCTGACTCTACTATGGGAGTCCTAAATTATGCCTATCCTACATTTTTATTCACCTATTCACCAGGATAGGGGTCCTTAACGAGTATCTGACATCATACAGCCTCGGGACCATCGCTTGACGTCCCATCCGAAGGATGGCATACTCAAGGCTTTTTTCACCTCCCAGATAAAAAAACCTAAGGTGTTTCGAACCCGCGATTTTGAGTTCAGTAAGCAAGTACTCATATAACTGAGCTACCAGCTCTCTCTCACCTTTTACTATTGAAGTTACAACTGGTCTCAAATCAAGAACATACTTCCTCCACCATAAAATGAAATTATCAATTTTCAACTTTTATTCACTAGGTTGTTAACACTCAGACAGTGGAAATTGTTAATATTCCATACAATACCAAACTTACCATCACAGATATAGTGAGGAAACAAACAGGAGTTTACAAAATAATAGCAGAGAATGAACATGGAAAGGACATGGCAGAAGTGGAAATAACCGTTTTAGGTATGCAAACATTATTATAAATTTTCAATATTATTTCGCTTTATTTATTTATTTATTTTAATTTTTTCAATGCCTTTAAATCATTACAAAATAAGACAAATGATAAATAGGCTACCTCCTCCCAAAAGACGGAGTCTGAGTGTGGGAGGGGAGCAGTCAGCTAGGACTGTACAATCGCTGTTAATAATTAAACATATTCATTCTATCTTTAACATATATCAATAAGAAGAATATCTACCTAATATATAAAGATATATATATATATATATATATGTATATTAGGGTGGTCCTTAAACATACTTTTTTTTTGTAAGGCTGAATTTTGGTTTTTTGAGATAAAAAAAACAAGAAAAATATGTTTTTCAAATTTTTTTGAAGTCATTTATTGTGCCTCTAGATAAATGAATTTTCAAAAAAACATATTTTCCATATATTATATATACATAATATATGGAAAATATCGTTTTTTTGAAAATTCATTTAACTAGAGGCACAATAAATGACTTCAAAAAAATTTGAAAAACATGTTTTTCTTGTTTTTTTATCTCAAAAAACCGAAATTCAGTCTTACAAAAAAAAAAAATATGTTTAAGGACCACCCTAATATACATATATATATATATATATATATACTTAGATATAATCAGCAATAATAATGAGAATAATAACACGAGTGGACACGACTGAACTTGAAAAATTTATTCCGGTACCGCGAATAGAACCCGGGTCTCCGGGGTGAATGCCAGGTATCCTAGCTGAAAGCCAGGAATTTATTATTGACCCGTGACCATCCACTTCGTCTTCAAGGAATACACCACTAAACGAATGAGATTATTCCTCGAAGAGAAAATATATTATCACTAGTCAAGAGGTAAGACTTAATATGATGGAGTTCATATTCCTTCGGGAAAATGAATGAGATCACGTATCTATGAAATATGGGCAATAACAAAGACTTTTTTAGGATTTTCTTATTATTATTAGTGTAGTTTTACTGTATTTCGTAAAAATCTTGAACTGGTTGATTTCACGTTACCTATTTAAAAAAGCCTCCATGAATCATCGGCTATGAACTTCGCCAGAACCAATTAATCAATTATGTTTTGCTCCCCCTCCGAAGCCAATCTACCATTTGAGCTAAAATTCATTATTTGATTCATTATTTGACTGTGGCTTCTGAATCCTCATAATATACTTTGTCGATACATCCTTTTTTTTTTTTCATTTTTGGAATCAGGAGGTCGGAAAATATGAAGATTCGTTGAAAACTCCTCATCAAATTTCTGACCGATTACATAACTTCCTCTATACATCATATAGCTGGGAAAGTGAAAAGTTTCACTTAATAACAGAGTTAAATTTACAATTTTCTTTTTGTTATACACTCACCCCCCCCGACTGATCCTATATTTTGTGCTCCTTCTTTTAGCTGCTCCATCCAAGCCTAAAGGACCATTAAAGGTTAAAGACGTGACTGCCAATGGCTGTAAACTGAGATGGGAAAAACCGGAAGACGATGGAGGAAAGCCCGTAACTGCTTACACGATCGAAAAATTAGATACATCGACCGGGAGATGGGTGCCGATCGGACGTACTGCGGACACAGAACTGGACGTTAAAGGACTTCAGGAAGGTCACTCATATCAGTTCCGTGTGAAGGCAATCAATGATGAGGGAGAGAGTGAACCGCTGGATACAGAAAGCGCCACCTTAGCCAAAAATCCCTATGGTAAATTTTTTAAATATAACAACTTCTAAAAATCTGATCCTATATTTTCTAAAATGTCTGGTAGCTATAAAAATATGTGTTTCAAAATGACATTTCAGGATGGTTTTGAGGATTATATCTCGTAAACAGGGCGACCTGCGAAAAATCCTATTTCATTTAAAATGTGTCTTTTAGTTTTCTCTACGACTTTTACTTGAAAAGATTTTTGTTGAGAAGTATACTTATTTAAAAAAAAAAATAGATTTATTGGATATAGCACAAGTTGGTGCTATACACAAAATAGAAAACATTCAGAATGAAAGGGTAACATTTAAATTACAAAAGTTCATAGATAATTAACAAAATGTTGAAAGAGACGAGGTTTGAGCCTCCTATCTGGTTGGAGAACCGTGGGTTCTCCCAACTTGTTGAACTGGGCAACAGGCACCAGGACGAGGTTTTCATGGTAGTCTAGGGTCAGTTTGGCGATGAAAGCCTCTATGTCTGGGATGTCCACTTCCCTTCGGATCTGCTGATTCCGAACGAACCAAGGTGCACCCACTGCTAAACGAAGGACCTAGTTTTCAAATCTTCGAAGTTTGTCTAGGTGAGTTCTGCAAATGGGTGATGCATAGGTGATGAGTGGTGTGCAGCACGTGTGTCTGAGTGGTGTACGTCTGTTCAGTAGTAGGTACAGTTGTGATAGTCGAGTGTATGCTTGTATGTGTGTCTTCCATGTCAGTCTAGTGTCGAAATGTACTCCAAGGTACTTGATTGTCTCATCAGTAGGTGTCCAGGGTATGACGTCATTGTTGATTCGAATCTGTGTGTGTCCAAGTAGGTCCTTCGAAGAGTGAACTTTGGCCATCGTTTTAGCAGTGTCTATTGATCTTCTCGAAACTGATAATTTGAATTGTTGTTGCAGATATCCCCACGAAGCCTGGAACTCCAGAGCCAGTCGACTGGGACGTGGACCGTGTCACCTTGAAGTGGACCGCCCCTAAGTCCACTGGAGGTGCTCCCATCACAGGCTACATCGTTGAACAGAAGGATAAACTATTAGGCACCTGGGAAGAAGTATTATCGACAAATGTGAGATAATTTCATTTATCGCCTCACCTTTATAGCTATTATCGCGTATTATTATGGTGAAAATCGTCGGTTAACCACCAGCAAAGTACTTCCCCAGAACGAATTAATCAATTAAGTTTTTCTGTCTACAAAACCTATCGACCGTTTGAGCTAACAATGAATAGTTGTCTTAAGCCTGGATTACCCAGGGATAGTTTACTCGCTTTTGAAAAAGCTGGGATAATGAACGAGTAGCTAGTAAACAAGATTTCGCAATTACAGTAAAACCTCTATAAGTCGAACATCAAGGGATACGCCAAAAAATTTGAGTTATAGAGTTTTCGACTTATGGAGGATTTCGACTTAGGCGGATTTTGATTCGACTTGTAGAGGTTAAGATTCATTCTAAATAATTTTGAGTTAGAGAGGTGAAATAAATAAAAATTCAAGTTACAGAGGTAACAAACATATTTATATTTATTATAAATCAACATTATTTCAAAACATCCTTAAAATAAAAAATACATAGTATATGTAGGTATTAAAAAAGTCAGTAATTTTTTTTTGCTTTAGATAATTGGTAATCCTATTTATTGTATACTCCTAAATTGATTTCTAAGAAACAATGGTGTACATTGTCGGCAAATTCTTAAAGTCGGTAACTTATTTTTCTTCGAGCTATAAAGGTAATACGTTTCAAATAATCGAGTTGTAAAGGTTGTAAAATAAAACATTGCTATGTTCGAGATACAGAGGTCCAATTTATTTTTTCGAGTTATAGAGGGAAAATATGGACCCAAATGGCTTGTAGGGACTCACTGATTATTTCGACTAATAGAGGGTTGAGATTTCGAGTAATGGAGGTTTTGGGGCTTGAGGGGAAAGGAACAAAACTTTTTTTCGAGTTTTGGAGGTTTTCGACTTAAAGAGGTTCTACTGTATATGCTTCCTATAGTGAAGAATTGATAGATTTCGCGCCCAGATTCATACCTTCGAGTTCCATCAGCAGTACGGTTGCCTGAGGGGTAGGTTCACTGCGGACGCCTTGAGAAGGCTAAGGGTGGATGTGGAGAAAGACGGGGACATTGGGCGGGACATTGCTGCAGCCTTCGACAGCGTCTGGTGGCCAAATCAACCAAAGGGAAAGTAGGGATTAGGGGGGGAGGTTTAACATAAAAACTCTAACTACCGACAGAATGAATATATCAACATGAATTTTATATATCTTACCAAAATCCCATAAGGACAACACTATCGATTTTCAGTCAAATCTGTCCAAGGGGATGTGGGGATTATGGAAGAGGTTGAACCTCGTAAGCGACATTTTTCCGAAAATCGTTTTTTTTTACCGAAAAAAAATTGATCTAGTGGGACCTCGTATACGACATAAAACGAAAAAAACATGAAATACAGTTTGAAGAACCGTACCTTGCAAAAGAAATGGGAAGGAAATTGTGGTGAAACCTCGTAACTCCGTCAAGTACGTTAATTCTTTACTTGGATTTGCAAACTAGCTTAAAAACAATTCATGGCATGCATATACATCTCACTTAATACAAATGTCTGCCTATAAAGAATATTTTGTTAATCAGTTTTTTGTCTCTCCTGTAAAGTTGGCTTTTTGCACATATGAGGTATCACGTTTAAACCGACGATATGAATTCTAAACCATAGGGACGACACTTATTAAGTTTCAGCGGAATCGGCAGAAAGGAAGGAGGGAATCAGATGGGGCTCAACTCAAAAAACCTAGTAACTGCCGATATAATGAATTTATCGGCACAAAATTTAGTATGAGGATTTAGAAGCCCTAAATACTGAGTCAACTGTTGAATATTAGATCAACGGTCAAATGGTTTTTGAAGGGGAGTGAAACGTTAATTGATTAATACGTTTTGGGGAAGTACATTGCCGGTGATTTTCTAAACTCATCCAAATTCTTGTGTAGTTTGACGAAAAAAAATTTTGTGAATTTTTTCAGATTTTTTTGAATGAATTAACCTGGCCCTGTGGGCGGTCAAAGTTTAACACGTGTTTTAAATGGGTTTTTTGAACATTTACATATTTTTAAGTGTAGGTCTTAGTATTTTTAATATAAAAATCTAAAAATACATGGATTATGGGTTTTCGGGGTCGCTGAAAACGAATTTCATATTAAAAAATTTTTTTTTGACAGTCACATTTCCCAAAAAACTACACAAGAATTTGGATGGGGACTTTAAAAAATCGAACTTTTTACTTTTTACGACTCAGTCTACAGTCATACATATTATGAGTATGACTGAGTAAATATTAATTACAAAAACATTTTTAATTTTTCAAATATTCGGTTGCTTAAGAAAGAGAAAGTGGATTCATAAGTTATTACATTTCATCGTTATTATTTGTTCATTAGTTAAACAGAAATTGCATCGACGTAGGTTGAATGGTTCTCAAGTTACAGCGTTGTTATTAATAATTATAAATTATTATTATTATTTATTATTACTATTATACTAATAATTATAAATTATTGTTATTATTATTATTTTAGAGTCCAGATTGTGAGGGCACTGTACTGGGCCTAAAGGAAGGGAACCAATATCAATTCCGAGTCCGGGCTGTGAACAAAGCAGGCCCCTCAGAACCGAGCGAGGCTTCCAAACTCCACACCGCAAAGGCTAGAAACTGTACGTTTTCCAGAATAAATAGCATTTTTATCTATTTGGTCAGTGTCAGGCATAAAATCATTAAACCAATATCAATTCCGAGTCCGGGCTGTGAACAAAGCAGGCCCCTCCGAACTGAGCGCGGTTTACAAACTCTTTTTAAAGCTGTTTTAGCTGTTAAGAGTGTACAGTCATTGTCCTTAGATTAATAAAAGGTTAGGTTTTATGACTCATGCTCGGGGTTTAACTACGAGGTCATAACTACGGGGTTTAACTAGGAGGTCTTAATCTATGAGGTCAGCTGCTCTGTTCGACATGAGCCCAACTGAACAGTGGGAGTCATAAATTTTACCTACCCAGGTTTAGTTACCTGGGGCTGGTCTTTAACGAGTAGCTGACATCGCACAGACTCGGGACCATCGCTTAACGTTCCATCCGAAGGACGGCGTGCTCAACCTTTCTAACCTCTCATATAAAATACCTGAAGGCCTTGAGCTCAGTAGTGTAGCACACTATCTTGCATCTTCTATCTACAACACTTATCTTGTGTTTTTTGAGACCTTTGACTCCCCTCTCTTTAAGGGGCGCCGGTAGCTCAGAGGTAGTGTGCTTGCTGCTTATTGTGATCGCGGGTTTGAAACCCTGCAGGGGGCCTTTAGGTTCTTTATCTGGGAAGTGAAAAAACCTTGAGTATGCAGTCCTTCAGATTGGACGTTAAGCGATGGTCACGAGCCTGTGCGATGTCAGGTTCTCGTTAAAGACCCCCTACCCTATGTGAATAAACCTAGGTTGGCAAAATCTAGGGCTCCCACTATCTAGGGCTCATGTTCACCAGAGTGACGAATAAGCGCCACTCCATTCTCCCATACTATACCCTGCGACATGAAATAAGGCGGTTTGGGAAATATGCCATGTTGCCGCACTTGGAACCAGGGATAGGGTTCTATCTATACCACAAAGTATCGAATAAAAAGTATCGATACATACTCGTATCGATTGAATCGAGTAGTTTGTTATAATTAATTTTAAAAAATCTATAAATCTATATAAATTTAAATAAAGATCGTATTGCATCGAGTACTTCGTTATAATTAATTTTAAACCATGTATAATATATATATATATACCTATATAATAATAATAAAAAACACAATAAATGTGATATTGTAGTGGGCATAAGAAACAAATAAATCAAATCGAATAAGATAAAATTATATTATTAAAAAAAAATTCTGAAAATAATAATAAGCCTTATAGAATAAACAAACAATTTATTTTTACTAAGTATATAAAACTACTGGAGACTATTCGTATTTCGACAATAGTTCGCTATTTTAAAACACTTTTTGCAAGTCGCTGAGATCGAATCGTTCTTAGTGTAATAAATCCACACTTTCGCCGTAGGACGAGGCATTATAATATGTAATTGACAAAATGGAATGTAAAAATAAAATAAAATAATGAAATCGTAATCATGTTCACGGTTCTCTTCAAAATTAAACAAACGTATACCTTCATAAACGATAAACCAATTAATGTAAATAAGGTAAGAAATAAGGACGCATCATGCAGACTGCGTGATCACATCACACATGAGGTTATCACCATCGATATATACTAGTATCATTTGTCCGTGGACCGGAATTTGAGTTCAGTATTTTACTGCAACAACAAATAAAAATTGTCAGAAATTAAACGGTGAACGATTTTGACGAATTGAAAAATTTATATAGTTTTTTTTAATTGTTGAAATTTGAAACGAGTACTTTGAATCGATACAAGTATATCTATTCGATACCTAATTGGTATCGAAAGGAAAGTATCGATACCAAAAGTACTTGGTATCGGATAAAAGTATCGATACGTTACTTGTATTTACTTGTATCGATAGATCCCTAACCAGGGATCGAGGAAAGGAGGCGTGGCCGGCCCCGAAAGCATCACATGTGACAACGCTGTGAGAGCCACGTTGCCTACCCCCAGCGTCAGGCCTTTCCTACCTATGTGAAGTTAGCAACCAACCCAATGGTGGTAAAGCACGAATTGACAACGCCGCATTTCCACCCACCCGTCTTATTTCGTGTCGCCGAGTATGGACACCAACTCTCGATAAATCTGAAAATATATTAATAATAAAAACAAGACAATATATCCATTCGTTAACCCATAATTATAATAAACAAAGATCTATAATCTAAAAATAATTAATTTTGTTTATTTTATTTTTATTATTTTTTAGTAAAACCTCATATAAACAGGGACAAATTGAAAAAGGTTACCGTAAGATCTGGTCAGATTGTAAAGCTGGACGTGGATGTGAAGGGCGAACCTCCACCAGAGATTAAATGGCTTTTTAAGGGAAAGCAACTGGAAAATTCTCCACGTTTGAAAATTGAAAACGAAGATTATAACACCAAAGTAACGTTGAAGGAGACTACGAGAGCTGACTCGGGAAAATACACCATTACAGCAGAAAACAGCAATGGCAGAGACGAAGCGGAAGTCGAAATTAATATACTTGGTAAGTTCATTTATATAAAGATTGTTTTTTTTGCCCCAGTCATCGCAGTCGCCCCTCGTCTCGGGACACAGTCCTCGATCCGAGCACCTTCTGCAGTGACCGGTAGCATCTATTCCCGGCCGTTATCCTCACTTTAATTTCTTCTTTAATATTACATACATTCCTTTCTGGAAAAATCGTTATTATTACAAAATCATTTTTTTCCAGACAAACCAGGCTCACCTGAAGGCCCCCTAGAAGTGTCGAATGTTCACAAAGAGGGATGCAAACTATCCTGGAAGCAGCCCAAGGATGACGGAGGTCTACCTCTTACCGGATTCGCAGTTGAAAAGATGGACATTGCAACTGGACGATGGACCCCAGCCGGATTTGTGGAACCGAACGTCACCGAATTGGATATAGCGGATCTTGAACCGGGCAAAAAGTATCACTTCAGAGTTGCAGCCATTAATGAAGAGGGCGAGTCTGTGCCACTGGAAACTGATTCTGCCACATTAGCTAAAAATCCTTATGGTAATTATTATTCTGATTAAGTAAGTTATTGAATCAATTAAATTAAATTTATTAAATCCAGATTAAAGGTTGCAAATCTGTAGGAAAACGACCAGCAAATAACTATAAAAAGGGCTTTAGGACACATTAGTTTTATGAATATTTTTAAATCAAATGATGTTCTATGGAAGATTGTTAGGAATTAGCGGTCACTATCATCTGTTTAACATTATAGCCAAAAAAAAACTAAAACATCTATGTGTCAGAATATAGGTGCCCCACCCTCTCTTGTATGTTAGAATTTTCTAGTAAATGTAGATTGTAACATTATTATATAGTACCTACTATAATTGGTAGTTTTTATTAAAAAATATAAAAGAAAAATGTGATGTCATTCCAGAACATTCTTATGCCAACCACGCTTTTACAGAATACTCTCTCTCTCCCCCTCTCCCATCTCAAATTCATTTCATACTGGCATGGTGTGTATATGAAAGTAATGCTTAGGTGTCAGCGGATTTTCTTTGTTTCATTGTAAGGCCAGTAAGAAATGAATTTTTATAGCCCCACCCCTATAGGAGAATGTCCTGTAAACGGCTCAATACGCTATATGACATCTCAAAATTTTGAAAGAGGTGGGTTCTGGGGTTAGACCTTAACATAAAGATAGTGGTAGCTCATTAACGGATGCTCGGATTGTCATGGAATTTCTCATGTAGTATTCTTAAAAGCCACATTGAAAAAACGAAATTTGACATCTCAAAATTTTGAACTGAAGGGGGGTTGTGGGGTTAGGCCTTAGCTTAAAGATAGTGGTAGCTCATTAAAAATTGGTCGGATTGTCATGGAATTTCATATGTTGTATTCTTAAAAGCCAAATTGAAAAATAAGCTATATGACATCTCAAAATTTTGAACTGTAGGGGGGGTTGATAAGAGGATCATAGACTTTTTCTTCGGAAATAATTATTTTTTAAAAATAAAAAGTGTTAAATAAATTGAGCTTCCCTCCAACCATTGAGATTACCTCCTATGTTCCTTTCTCTTTCAAATGCTGAAGTTCAAAGAATCCTCTCTACTTCTTTTACCAAATGTTCCAATTCAAGTCCTCCGTCCACTAAAGACACACCAGATCCCGTCCTTCGGACCTCATCATCCACTCCCGTGGCTCCGTTGCCTTTCACGTTCCTTATCGAAGCCTCTTCTCTCTGGAATTCCCTGCCTCCCCCCGTCCGACCCTCTTCTTCTGTGGCTTCCTTCAAGTCCTCCGTCCACTAAAGACACACCAGATCCAGTCCTTCGGACCTCATCATCCACTCCCGTGGCTCCGTTGCCTTTCACGTTCCTTATCGAAGCCTCTTCTCTCTGGAACTCCCTGCCTCCCCCCGTCCGACCCTCTTCTTCTGTAGCTTCGTGCAGGTCCTCCGTCCAAAGGTCTAAAGACATAGCTAATAATAGATGATTCTATTCTGACTAATTTTCGATATATACCTTTCTTCTCTGTTTTTGCATAAATATATTTATTTTAGTTTATGTTTTTCTTAATTATTTATTTGGTTTCATTAATAATTAATTTATTAACTTATATTTACAATTATCTTTTTCAGATGTCGCCTCGCCCCCAGGATTACCAGAAATTATTGACTATGATGAAAATATGGTTGAATTGAAATGGGACCCTCCAATAAGAGACGGTGGGGCTCCCGTCACGGGTAAGTTACTAGGCTTTACAATAAAAAAATATAAGAAATAAATAATTTTCTTCAAAACTATAATAAATAGTAACAATGTATTTTGCAATTACACTTACTTGTTTATGGAACTGAGAATTCATTTTAGATGCGATTATTTAACTTTTCTGGCCAGCTATGGTTCTCTTCTGTGTTCAAAAAATAACGGGAATTTTTGGTTTTTGAAAAAAAATTTATTTATTCGTCTACATCAATGTTTTCCCCTTCAAAATAGTCCCCATTAGATTCTATACACTTATGGCAGCGCTTCTTCCAATCCCCGAAACACTTCTGGAACTCGATCTTTGGAATAGCATTGGTTCTCTTTATTGTTGGGAACAGAAAAAAGTCACACGGAGCCATGTTTGGCGAATATGGAGCTTTTTTCGGTTTTGACGATCCAGAATGCCTCCACTGGGACGATTGAACCTTAGTTTCGACGTCATATCCGTAAACCCATGTTTGATCACCTGTTGACTTGATTTAGCGACTCCTGAGCAACTTCCATTCGCCGCTGATTTTATTCGAAATTCAACAGTTATGTAACAAATTTTGCTGCCACACTTTTCATACGTAAAACATCCGAGAAAATTGCATAGCATGAGCCAGTTAATATGCCAACATCTTCAGCGACTTCTCTGATTGTGATTCGGCGATCGTTCATAATTATTTCGTTCACTTTTTCCACATTTTCATCGGTAGTTGATGTGCTGGCGCGTCCAGGGCTCTCGTCATCTTCAACGTCTTCATGGCCTTCTTGGAAACGCTTATACCACTCGTAAACCCTAGTTTTACTCATAGCAGACTCACCAAAAGCAATATTTAACATTGCTAAAACTTTGTTGCACTTTATTCCATTCTTATAGCAACTTAATGCAGATTCTCTGAACCATTTTGTAAACAAATAAATAATCGCTGATCGTACCAAAACACATGTAACCTCTTTGACAGCTGACAGCAGACTAAACATCCGGTTTGGCTAACAATGTACAGATACTTTTCAGACATGTTGGTAAACATGTCTTGTGCCTGTGGACTGCTTTAAAAATATAATAGAAATATTTAATATATTAAATTGTATATTCAGTGGTGCACAGTATACCGTTTAAATAAAAAATATTTAAAAAATATATATATTATATTTTAAAATCTCGTTATTTTTTTATTATTATTTAATATAAAACCTATTCCCTCAACTATTTGTGAGCACCTTGTAGAAGACAAACAACGAAAAAACCGAATCAGACTAAATAAAAAATTCCCGTTATTATGTATATACATTATGTATTTAATGATTGATTACAGGATATATTATTGAGTATAAAGGTAAAAATGATCCGAAGTTTATAAAAGCTGCAGAAGTTCATGGAGATGTAAGAAAAGGAAAAGTACAAAACTTGGAAGAAGGGAACCAATATCAATTCAGGGTTCGAGCCGTTAACAAGGCTGGTATTGGAGAGCCAAGCGAAGCAACCAATACTCACACGGCCAGACCGAGATTTTGTAAGTATTTATTATAAACATTTTTTTTTACAATAAATTATAAAATATTTTCTCATTTTAAAATGAAGTGTTGTGTGCAAATAAATTCGACAAATTGTACGTTTTATTCGTATTTTTTTAATGTATTTTTATTATTAATTAATAATTTTTGCCACTCAGAACTGGTATTAAGTCTATAGTGTCGAAAAGAAGTAATCTAGGTGTTGAGTGCTTTAATAAATGATTTCAGATGAAAGAAAAACAGAGAAAATGCATTTTGTTAGTCATGTTGACGACTAGGGATGTCATTATAATAAATATTGTTTTATTTTTCAATTTTCCCTCTCGAGGGGGCTAGTAGCTCAGTGTTTGTCTACTGAGTTCAAGATCGCGTGTTCAAAACCTGGCTGAAGCCCTTAAGTTTTTTTTCTTGAGCACGCTGTCTCTAGGATGGGACGCTAAGCGATATCTGTACGATGTCAGGTACTCATTAAAAAACTTGGGTTGGGAAAATTTAGGTCTCCTATAGTAGAGTCGGGCTCATGTCCACCAAAGTGACGAAAGAGCGCTTTGGTAGTCACAATAACTAACTTTTCACTCTCAACGTCATGATATTGAAATTTGAGCATCGATGAAATAAGGTCTATGTTTTCTGTCTAACAATGATGTACTTCGTGGCAAACATCGATTGTTTCATTTCGATGCTCATTCCTAGTCACGACAAGGAAATATATTGCTTTTCGTTCATTTTTATTTTTATTGAATTTATTTATTTAAGCCCTCAACCATGTAAGTCATTGCGCGAGGTATATGAGATACATTATTTCAAAAACATTGAAAAAATACATTTTTCATACCCATCAATGACATTTCTATCAGGTAAAGGTTTTGTCTCTCCTTAGAAATCATTCTAAAAAGGCCGCCGGTTCTCTAAACTTTTTTTTTTTTTTTTTTTTTTTTTTTTCTAACTATTTGATTAATTAATTCTAGTGAAACCAAGAATTGATCGTACGAATCTTGAAAATTTGATTTTCAAAGTTGGTCAGACGATATTGCTCGACATTAATGTGACTGGGGAACCTGCTCCAGAGGTATCTTGGACTTTCAAAGGAGAAGTGAGTATGCTCAATATGCTCAATATATATATATATATATATATAATAAGAAAAACAAGAACAATAATAATATAAATAAAGTATATACAAAATAATAATGAACAATGAATGTATTGTAAGACTAAATAAATAAAATATATGATAGTAAAAAGAGTAAAGTCAATAAAGAAATCATATATTAAAATAAAATAAAGAAAGCTATGAACAAGATACTATGATAAATAATAATCAGAACAACTATACAGTTCCGAGACACCCCCACATGATACTGTCCTAATTCTTACAACGAGGTAGAGGATGTCATGGGGCGCGGGTGTTCTCCAGTACCCCTTGGATCTGCCTATTCTCTGACTAGCAGTGGAGGCAGACCGAGGGGGATAGGAGAACTGAAGTGAGGCGGAAATGCGGGAAAAGGCTGGTCCCAACCAGCACTCCCAGGACGCTATTTTATTGTAGCAGTTCTCTCGGCCAGCACTACCTCAGTCTGATGAGAAAGATCGACCCGCTCTCACCCAACGCGCAGAGACCGCTATTGAGCACATTGGTGCAGCATCAACAAACTCGCCATGTCACCCGGCAAAATGATGGCCTTGCTAATGAGAGGGAGGTCTGACGCCCGGCATCTTCTGGTTATAAGATACCATGGGCTGCGCATTGAGTGCCCGGCAACGGTTATGTACCTAGGAGGGTGATTCGGGCCGGGTCTGAACGTGACGCCCCACCAGTTTAAATAAAGGACTGTAGCCACTTTCAACGCTTTGAGCTGCCTAGCCCGAGCAACATGGGGCCTCGGCTACTCCCCGTGTAGAGCGATCTATTTGAGGCCGTTGCCAGATACGCGGCCGCAGGATGGTGGCGTCGCCCTTCGAAACGGCAGTGAATGATCCTTATCCAGGCTCAGAGAACAGCCCTGCTAAGGGTCACAAAGGCCTATCGGACTGTCTCTATGGCAGCGCTGCAGGTACTGGCGGGAGCCCCGCCCATTGACCTAGTCTTGGACGGTGCCATCGCCTCGTACTACTGCGGACGCCACTTATAGCAGATACTAATGAGCCCTTGCGACTAGCCCTGGAGGAGGAACTACACGGACAGTCCAGACCAGAGCGTTGCAAGGACATAGTCCAAGACTGGATGGAAAGTAGAGAAATGGCTGCAGCGATGGTCACGATCCTCAGACGGCCGAACGACCTGCGTTTTCCAAAAGTCGGGGAAGACTTGAGTCTGTTTTGGTAAAGCCGGACCATTGGTCGTTCCAGATACTATCGGGTCACGGGGATTTCAACCTCCAAGCTCTTCTTTTTCAATAAGAAAAACAGCCCGAACTGCTCGTGTAGCGGCGTTGAGACTGCAGAACACGTACTTCTCAAATGCCCGCTGTACGACGAAACCTAGGGTGGAGTTGATACGCCGGACAGGATCGAACCTGGGACTGAACCCTCAGAAGCTGATTACCCGGAGTTCAGTAGATTTGTCGCATCCTGGCGGAGGGTAAAGAAGGCAGTCCAATGTGATTCTGGGGATGTCCGCTGGGTGCTGTAACTCGGCCCACCTGCGACCATCTCCGGCGCAACGCAGCCATAAAACAGGTCTCTCGGATTGTGGGGTTCTACAACCGGCCGTAGTATCATGATTATCGTTTTATAAATACAAATTAAAAATCAGCTTTATTTTCCCTCTACGCGGTGGACGGGTGTTGTGGACCCGAAAAAAAAAAAAAGAAGATCGAGCAACGGGATTGTTATGGAAAGAATGGAATCTTTGAGATAATTGTGGAGGTTGTAGACATAATAGGGAGAATCAATGATGGTTCTTAGGACTTTGAATTGAAAGGATTGGATGCGCTTAGCGTTGGAGAAAATAAAATCGTTAATTATTTTGTAAATTATCATATAACATGTAATTGTAATATAATTACTTATTAATTTTAATTTTTTTTTTTTTTCAGCAATTGGAAACAACCGACAAATTGAGAATTGACAATATAGAAAACAATACAAAATTATTAATTATGAAAGCCCAGAGGAATAATGGTGGAAATTATATTATTAAAGCCGTTAATTCCGTGGGAAAAGATGAAGCTGAATTCAGCATTACTGTTTTAGGTAACTATCAAACTTTTCAACGGATTTTCACGTTTCAGGGCGCCCTAACGCAGGAATGATCGTAGCAACGAACTTCAAATTTGAAATCTAGAAGTCAAGTGCTAACTTAGATTTGATTAGATTTTTGCCGAAACCGGACTAAAACTGAGATCACTTTACTTCGGGGCCTAAGTACAATTTACAAGATACCGCTTATATCCATAGTCTAATCAAAAATAGTTTCAAATAAAGGTCGTATAAAACTGAAAGACCCATATTATATGTTATAATTTTCGCCCGGTTTGCGAGATATATTCCAAAAACCGTTCTGAAATGTCGTTTTAAAACCCATTGTTTTAGACGTTTACTTGAGTTACGCGGAAACGGTTAGTCCTATTAACCATCATCAAAAATGTTCCTTTCTAAATTTTCAATTAACGGTATATCGTTAAATTTAAGATAAGACCAATACGATCAAAGTTAGGTATAGCGCCTCATAGATCGAAAAATGAATGTCCTTAGGAAATATTTCAAAGTAATGTTTAAATTCTAACGCATAGCAATGAATTTTAAATATCTTTTTATTCTCGGTAATTTTTTTTTGGCCTTATGCACGATGCATATTAGCCATGATTTATAATGGTGTTACCTAGTTATTAATAAGACATCCATGGCCCCGGGAGGGAGTTTTATCTACGAAATAAAACTCACTCCCAGACGGGATTCGAACCTGCAAACCGTGGTGAGACCATGCTACCAAAGCGACGCTCTAGCCCGCACGGACACCAAGGCTCCCACCAAAAAGGTTGAAAATAAAGAGAGACAACTACAAAAAAAATTGTAGTTTAAACAACTAAAAAACAGACTTTTATGAGTAGCGCACTAAAAAGAATAATGTTCCCATGACCACCTCCCTCCTCCATCATCAGACCCTCCTGGTGACAATATGTAACCAAAGGACTCATTGAGACAAGTCAAACGAGCCCAAACTTGATGGGCTTATTGTTAGCCATTGAGGAGTCCCTATGACCACCTCCCTCCTCTATCACCAGATCCTCCTAATGGCAATACGTAACCCAAGGATTCATTGAGACAAGTCAAACGAGCCCAAACTTGATGGGCTTATTGTTAGCTATTGAGGAGTCCCTATGACCACCTCCCTCCTCTATCATCAGATCCTCCTAATGACAATATGTAACCCAAGGATTCATTGAGACAAGTCAAACGAGCCCAAACTTGATGGGCTTATTGTTAGCTATTGAGGAGTCCCTATGACCACCTCCCTCCTCTATCATCAGATCCTCCTAATGACAATATGTAACCCAAGGATTCATTGAGACAAGTCAAACGAGCCCAAACTTGATGGGCTTATTGTTAGCTATTGAGGAGTCCCTATGACCACCTCCCTCCTCTATCATCAGATCCTCCTAATGACAATATGTAACCCAAGGATTCATTGAGACAATACAAACGAGCCCAAACTTGATGGGCTTATTGTTAGCTATTGAGGAGTCCCTATGACCACCTCCCTCCTCTATCATCAGATCCTCCTAATGACAATATGTAACCCAAGGATTCATTGAGACAAGTCAAACGAGCCCAAACTTGATGGGCTTATTGTTAGCTATTGAGGAGTCCCTATGACCACCTCCCTCCTCTATCATCAGATCCTCCTAATGACAATATGTAACCCAAGGATTCATTGAGACAAGTCAAACGAGCCCAAACTTGATGGGCTTATTGATGTGGCCATAACAGTACTTTCTTATATCAATAACTGCCAAAAAAACATATTATATTTATTTATTAATTTTTTTTTTTTTAGGGAAACCAGGCAAGCCGGGTGGTCCACTGAAAGTAAGCAACGTAACCAAGAACGGATGTAAGTTGAACTGGGATCGTCCTGCCGATGATGGGGGAACTCCAGTGGAGTATTACGAGATAGAGAAATTGGATCCACTGACTGGACAATGGATCCCGTGTGGTCGGTCGACAGGTCCGGAGGCCACCATCACAGGTCTTCAGGAAGGGAAGCCCTACAAGTTCAGGGTGAAGGCAGTCAACAAAGAGGGCGAGTCTGCCGAACTAGAAACTGAAAAACCAATCATTGCCAAAAATCCATTTGGTAATTTTTTTTATTTTGTTAGAAAATTAGTACTTTATGTAGTAATCTCTCAAGATTTGGTATTATTATTAATTTTATTTATTACTTTCTTACCCAGACCTGGGCAGACCTTTTAAATAACGAATAAGATAGTATCTTGCAAGATACGTATCTCACAAGATAACGTTATCTTGCCAAATAGTATTTGGATCGTGAAAAGATACTTTATTCAAGATACTTGGTTACCTGTCACTCATCAGATACATTATCTCGTTATCTGAAAGATTGTTTTTCAAGAACCTATTTTGAAAGTATCATGTTATCTTATGAGTTTCAAAAGATAATCAGATAACCAATACAAATAGCTCATGTTACCAATCCGAGGATTGCGGGTTCGAATCCCGAACAGTAATATCAACTAATTTTACAAATAGCTCACGATACCAACCCGAGGGTTGTGGGTTCGAATCCCGACCAATAATATCAACCCTGGTAATCAAAATCCACGGTTACGTACATCGAGGAGAGGATCGGGCCGTCCTCAACGTGACGCCCCACGTTGTAGCCACTAAAGAAGGGCAACTCGCCACTTTCAACGCTCTAAGCTGCCTAGCCCGCACAACGTGGGGTCTCGGGTATTCTGAGTGTAGAATCATCTACACAGGAGTATTCGAGGCTGTAGCAAGGTAGGCCGCTGCTGGATGGTGGCATCGAAGCGGCGACGCGTTATTGTTGTGCAAGCCCAGAGAGCAGCTCTTTTAAGGGTTACAAAGGCCTATCGTACTGGCTCTATGGCTGTGCTGCAGGTGCCGTATACTTGCTCTTGGACGGGGCTGTCGCCTCGTACTTCTGTAGACGCAATTTGCCTTTAGGAGCAGATATAGATGAGCCTTTACGTCTATTAGCCCTGGAGAAAAATAATTATTTATGTTTTTAATTTTTTAATGAATAATAAAATTGTTAGGCCCTCATTTCCCCAACAATTCCGTGATGGGTGTCGTGGCCTCCACCGGAGGTCGGGCAGCCAAAAAAAAAACAAGCAGGTTCTCGGATGTGTGTTTCGCCACTTTGCACCCTAAATCAGAGGAAATTACTGGGCCATGAATTATGACTCTACAAAGGTGGCATTTGTAACTAAGTGCGGCCCTTGAGGTTCACACGGCAAACTTCCCACCATCGTACCAATATCATTCTTCATTCACTTAATTGAATTTAATCTATACATACATTTTTAATTGTGATGTAAATACACATAGCCTACTTTTTTAATGTTGCTTGTAACAGTGTAAAAATACTGTAGTGACCTTGAAATATAAAAATATGATGAAAATTTTTATTTCGATTTTCGGACCCATTACAATAACTTCCCTATATGCTGGGAAGTTAATAAAATAAGTTGATATTACTACGTCGGGATTAGAACCCGCAACCCTCGGGTTGGTAACGTGAGCTATTTGTAAAATAAGTTGATATTACTGGTCGGGGTTCGAACCCACAATCCTCGGGTTGGTAACGTGAACTATTTGTAAGATAAGTTGATATTACTGCTCAGAGGAGGGGCGCTTTTTCGCTCACCTGTTCAGCTCTTATTGTCCATTGTCTATCTCCGTTACATTTACTTGTAATATTACATTAAAATTTGATCTGATTTCGGTATCATTGAAAATTGTAACAAGGATGTTTTTTGAAATTTAACTTTATCCCAACAAAAAAGTCGATCACTGGCAATGTAAATTAAATTGTTTGGTATTCTACCCCTAAATTTTTCTCTTTTGTTTGATGGACCTCTAAATGCATATATAAAATTTCGATCTATTCCATGGGAACAACCCCTTTGTCTTATAGTATTTTGCTTTTTTTTTTATTGTTATCGGTTTTTTTTTTCAGATGTTCCTAGCAAACCAGGAAAGCCAATGTTGCGAAATTGGGACAAAGACTTCGTAGATCTAGAATGGGCCCCTCCAGATCAAGACGGTGGGGCGCCCATCCAGAAATACGTGGTCCAGATCCGCGACAAAGATGAGAGGAACTGGGTGGATGCACTCACTGTACCTGGAGAAAGGTAACGTCAAAGTACATTATTAGCTTCATGATTGATTAATCATATCGTATATATAAAGCTGAACATGTCTGTGCGTTGTACCGCTATAACTCACGAACGGCTTGATGGATTTGATTAATTTTTTTAAAAATTTGTTCGTCATCGTCTGTGGAAGGTTATAGGCGTATTAGTACCTCAATATCTGGTCCTTCCCAGCATCCACCCACGCAATCTTTGTAACTCAAAAACCACTGCAATGATTAATGAGGAATCTTTTTGAATAGATAAGTTTTATCTACCGGAAGGTTAAGGTCTATTTTTTAATCAACCCCTGGTCCATCCCAGCATCCACTCACGCAATCTTTGTAACTCGAAAACCATTGCAACGATTAATGAGAAATCTTTTTGAATAAATTAGTTTTAGCTCCGTTACTACAGTTGAAGGACTATAAGCCTTATTCCGTATGAATAATTGAAAATTATAACATCATGAATGTACTGTCGAGGAACTGAATAGCCTTATAGGAGATATTGGGAGAAAAGTCAAAGTTCCCCGGGCAACGCCGGGTATTACTGCTAGTCTACTATACTAAAGGGAATCTACTATACTAAGGAAACCGGTATTTCCGGTATCTTAAAAACTATCTCAGATATTATCTGAAAAATAACCATGTTATCTTGAATAACAAGATTCGATATTCAACTAATCTGGCAGGTTATCTTGCAATAATACCCTATGTCTCACAAATAGCCCAGTAAAATTTGGGAAGAAAATCGCCGATTTATGAATCTCGTTGAGCAAGGAAGTTATTTAATGAAACCTTTTGCATCCCATGAGGTTCTGCGCCTGCGTGTATCTAGTGAAGTCGTTCTTACATCGTGTTCCTCAAATTCATTTATTTTAGTGCACAATTT
Source organism: Aradus depressus (assembly GCA_963662175.1). Taxonomy (NCBI): domain Eukaryota; kingdom Metazoa; phylum Arthropoda; class Insecta; order Hemiptera; family Aradidae; genus Aradus; species Aradus depressus. The sequence goes on from OY759218.1 coordinate 36,724,434, forward strand.
TACAAATTTGGATTAAAATTACCCACAGAAGGAAGTCTGAGTCCGATTGAGAGAAGTAGATTTATTATATATACTACTAACCTGACCCTACCTCACACACTAACTGGATTCAAAATAGAGTTGGAAAAATTAAGGGAATTGTTTTCTGAATTTAAAAGTGATTTAAAAAACGAAATAAAAGAGGCAACCCACAAAGAATTAATCAACTAAAACTTAAAATCAATTATTAGTGAACAGAACTCTCAAATAAAAAAACTAGAAAATGAAAATAAAGCATTAAAAAACAGAATTGATAACCAAGCACAAAAAATAGAAAATATGATCCGTAAAAACAATTTTATGGTATTTGGTATAGAAAAAAAATCCGATGAAGATGCCAATATTTTAGAAGCATTAATACTAAAGTTTTTTGAAAATAATTTGGATATTAGTTTTGTGAAAAGAATAGGAAGGCATTCACAAAAATGTAGACCTATCTTGATTTCATTATTATCATTCAAGAATAAAATTAAAATTTTACGTTCCTCCTCAAAACTGAAAGGATCAAAAATATTTATAAATTATGATTATGATAGATGTACTTTAGAAAAACGAAAACAATTAGTTCCAATACAAAAAAATCTTAAAGGAAAAGGGATTACAGCTAAATGACGAGGAGATGGATTGTTAATAGACGGGAAATATTACCAGCATGAAGCAGTAATGAGTCTTCACCAACTGAGTGACAACAACCATTCTCAAGTGATCAAAAACACAGAACACTCCCCGATAGAAATGTAACAAAAACTTAAGAAAAAACGAAAAAGAAATACAAAAAATTCCTCACCTGATTTTTTTCGTCCCAAAACTGCCTCAACATCATCCACACAATCAGAAAAACAATAAACAATTATGCAACACATCACAACTGAATCTAGGTCTTTGGAACGTTCACGGATTCAACAACATTGAGAATTTAGACACGGAACTACACAGGGTACTAACACAAATGTGTATTCTAGGATTCACTGAAACCTGGAGATTAAGTGACAGGGACCGGCCAAAAGGTTTTGATAATTACTGGCTTATTGAAAGTTATGCAACTAAAAACAAAAAACAAGGAAGACCCTCCGGGGGAATTATAATATTAATAGAAATAAAAGACGTTGTCTTCCCACTGTTTTATTTATACCAGAACCGGTTTTCGACGCAACAGCGTCATCATCAGTGGTTCATCCACCCACACAGCACAGCGGTTGGAAGTTAACCGCCAGTTATCTTCCAACCGCTGTGCTGTGTGGGTGGATGAACCACTGATGATGACGCTGTTGCGTCGAAAACCGGTTCTGGTATAAATAAAACAGTGGGAAGACAACGTCTTTTATTTCTATTAGAACCGGTTATCTTCCAACCGCTGTGCTGTGTGGGTGGATGAACCACTGATGATGACGCTGTTGCGTCGAAAACCGGTTCTGGTATAAATAAAACAGTGGGAAGACAACGTCTTTTATTTCTATTAGAAATCTCGTCCCACAACATCTTACTATCACATATGAATTATAATATTGGTAAACAAAGATTGAAGAAGAGACCACTGTTCTGATAAACAATAAAGACTTTGTATTTATTAAAATTAAAAGTCAGAACTTTAAATGTATTCTTGGGTTTGTTTATCTTTCCCCAAAACAAGAACATGAAGAGTGTATTAACAAACTGGAAGAATTGATTGAAGAAATGAAGAGCAGGGATTCAGACATTCCCTTAGTGGTGGCTGGGGATTTCAATGCAAAAATCGCCAACCTGAACCAGTTTGAAAAAGTTTCTTTCAGGGCTCGAAGTTGACTGCAAAGAGACAGTCTGCTGACACAGAAGTCAACCTAAGGGGAAAACGTTTGGTAGATGTTAAGGAAAGTGAGGGACTGTTTGTAGTTAATTGAAGGAGCAGGAGCGACTATCCCGCAGAACACACCTTTATCAGCAGCCAGGGCTGCTCCCTGATAGACTTGATTTGGGTCAGCTCTTCCTTGTTAGATAAAATAGAGGACTTCAAAGTTTTACCGCTCTCCGCGCGCCGACGTTTAAACCCGCCCCATTTTTCGAGAAGTTCACGTTACCCGGGTTCGACTCCCAACCAATAATATCAAACTATTTTACAAATAACTTACGTAACAAACCCGACGGTCCAGGGTTCAACTCCCAACCAGTAATATCAAACTATTTTACAAATAGCTCACGTTACCAACTCGAGGGTTGCGGGTTCGAATCCCGACCAGTAATATCAACTTATTTTACAAATAGCTTACGTTACAAACCCGACGGTCCCGGGTTCAACTCCCAACCAACAATATCAAACTATTTTACAAATAGCTCACGTTACCAACTCGAGGATAGCGGGTTCGAACCCCGACCAGTAATATCAACTTATTTTACAAGTAGCTCACGTTACCAACACGAGGGATCGCAGCCTGAAGCTAAATGTCGTTGGGCATGAGCATCTTATACCTTATTTATAACTTACCTTAAGGGCGTAAATGTCCTCTCGTGTGTATAATCTCACAGTGATTGAGGAAACACAATCACTCAACCGTACATAATCTCTTCGTCTTTTCTCTTAGTTTTTTTCGAGGGCACCGGTAGCAACTATGTTACCAATTAATATATTGTAAAGATCCTATTCTTCATATCATTTCGATGATATTTTACCTTGTAAAAAAATAACATTCATTATTCCAAATGTTGGTAAAGACTAGAAAGTTCGGGTTTTGCCCTGGAAATGTCGGATAGCAATAAAATTTCTGTTTTTAACCAGATCTACCCAGAAGTACCCAAATAAAAAATGGCTCGGTAAAACGCCGCCATTGTACTTCTGTGCGAATTAATGAACTAATTTATCGCCTAATCTCTTCCTTTCTCAGAAATTGACGACTTTTGAACCCTTACACTAAATGTCTAGACCCTTTGTTCGTTATATGTTCATTTATTAGGGTTTCTGAGTTTAATCCCTCCCATCTCCCCTTCTCCCTCAGGAGTCCTGGATCCACAATAACTTTGTGTTAACCCCCCCCCCCCCCCCCCCCCCACCCCTCCAATCCGAGCCTTCCCATTTCCGCGATTTGGTCCATTGTCCTTATGGAATTATTAATAAACGTATAAATGTTCTTGTCGATTTATTTATATTATCAGAAGTTACGGTGTTGTGGTTACATAAACACAGATTGCATTAAATATATTTTATAAATGTATATTATAAGTTAGGTTAGGTTAGGTTTTATGACTCATGCCCGGGCTTTAACTACGAGGTCATATCGCCTACTACCAGAGCGCTCTTTCGTCACTCTGGTGGACATGAGCCCGACTCTACTGTGGGAGTCCTAAATTTTGCCTACCCTAAATTTTTTATTCATCTAGGGTAGGGGTCTTTAACGAGTACCTGACATCGTACAGGCTCGGGACCATCGCTTAACGTCCCATCCGAAGGACGGCGTGCTTAAGTTTATTTTACCTCCCAGATAAAATAAACTACCACGAACCCACGACCTTGAGCTCAGAAGTCAAGCACGCATACCACTGAGCTACCGGCGCCCTCTGTATATTATATAAATATATTTAATATATAAAAAAAAACAAGTCATCTGCTTATTATGTATACATGATATTTCTCGTAGATTTTGAAAAAATTTCAAACATAGGCACCCAAATCAAAAATAGAAGCTAAAAAAGTTATGAAATTAAAATTTTTGAAACTCACTTGAGACAATGAAACCCCCCACTCTCCTGGCGCCCATGAGGGCACAGCCAGGTAGAAAGGCATTGGAGGTGTTTAAAAACCATCCTGATATTTTCAAAAGTGTTAATGACAGGAAACAATTATATTCTTTTTAAGATAGTAATTTCTATTCAGATTAATAATAATTACTTTACTTATAATTAACCAATAAGTAACATATTATTTATACTACTTTGTAATTTGTAATTATTTTTGTTAAACTATAAAACTATAAACTATACAAAGTATAGGGGAAGTCATGTAATCGGTTAGATATTTGATGTTGAGTTTTCAACGAAATTTCATGCTTTCCGACCTTTTGATTCGAAAAAACACAAAAAAACAGTATGCGTGCGTGGCTGTGTGAGCACTGTACCTATTTCTATTGCCACAAAATTGTATGTGTATCCAGAACCATATAAGAACGACACCTATGAATTTTTTTTCCGAATTGGCCAATGGGAATAAGTGTCAGCTTAGGAGTCTTGATGACGAAAAATTGGTTGTCCCCGCGTGAGGGGGGTAAAAATACATTGTTTTCCTATACTTCGGGCCAGGACACCTCAAAATTTTCTTTAAGGAGAGGTGTCCATCATAAAGAGGGGTTTTTACTGTAGGTATATAATGTAGGTAAATGAATTCATAGATGTTCCACTGATGATGACGCAATTGAGTTGAAATAAAACAATGGCAAAACGTATTTTATTTGTATGAGAAATCTATTCCCACATTTTCCTTACATGTTGCTTCCGTATTAATTATATTTTCTATTAAATATATTATTTTATAATTTTCAAATGTATTCAATCTTATTATTCACACCTTATTCACCATCTTCAATATTTCTTCATAGAACTTCCAGAGGAACCATAACCTGGTTAATTGGCAAATCCTATTTGGATTCCACTTCTGGTCTATACACTTGTATATTCAAAAAATCGTACAATAATCTGTGTTATTTATATTTGTCTTAGGTGCGCTGCTAAAGTGACCGATATTATTGAAGGTCATGAATATGAGTTCAGGGTGATACCAGTGAACAAGGCTGGTCCAGGACCTTGCAGTGATACTTCTGATTCCGTCATCGCCAAACCACGTTTCTGTAAGTACTTTTAGTAATCATTTAAGTCTAGTAACAGGGGAGTAGCCAGGGGGGGGGGGGGGGGGGGGGGACACGTGCCTGGCCAGAGCAAAAAACCAAGATAAAAGTTAAATAAACTAAAAAAATAGTTTTTATTAAAAATGGATTGCTTGCAAGTTACCATAGGATCTTCTAATTTCCCGTGCGTCTGATTCCTAAATCAGCAATCAGCTGTTACATAAATGTACATGTACAAAACAAGTCATATTACATTTATTTAAATATATAGGTATATGAATTCCATTTAATTTATATTATACTTAATACTCTCATAGCTGACTTTACATGTGCAGTAAAAATGCAAAGCGCAGCAGCAGCAAATGCACGCTATTGGCTGTGAGTTATTTAATTCTAAAAGCATAAAACCACAGGGTGCATTTGCTGCTGCTGCACTTTGCATTTTTGCTGCTCATGTAAAGTCAACTTAAGTATTACAGTCAGTGGGTACTTCAGGGGAAGCTTCTAGAGGTCCGAATCTCCCAAATTAATTTAAAAAAATCTGCAGCGCTAACCACGGAAAATGCGGGCTGGGCGCCCCACCCCTGTAGCCTATCTTTGCCCCCCCCCCCCTCCCTACTCAAAATCCTGGCTACGCCTCTGTCTAATAATCATTTAAGTTGTATTATAAGTTGTATTATAATTATTAATTTTATTATTTTTTTCTGGAAATTTTTAGTGGCACCATACATTGATCGGAAGAATCTACAAAAGAAGAGTATCGCTGCTGGTCAGACTCTGAAGATTGATGCAGACGTTCGTGGAGAACCACCTCCCAAAGTTACTTGGACACTAAAGGGTCAACCTATTGATAATACGAGGTCAGTTCCGTAATTAATGACCGGCCATGTACTTCCCCAACACAAATAAATCAATTATGTTTTGATTTCGCGGAAAATTGATTGGAGCGGTTATGGGGTTATGAAATTGAATATAAAATTTCATGTCGAGCATTACATTGGCAGTTTATTGGGGGTTTTCATTGAGCCCCCTCTCTCCTTTGGCTGATTCCGTTGAAAATTGATTGGTGTTGGTTGTTCTTATTGGGTTTTAAAAATAATAAACTGTCTTTATTACTTTGCCAAAAATACAAATACAATTCAAAATTATGGATAACATTTTGACAGATACCCCTGGTACATACCATCGGGGGAAGTTCAAAGGCTATAATTTTTACTTTATTTTCTATATATAACAAAAGATCCAAGTAGCATCATTTAAAAAAAATTAAGAAAGTAAATAAATAAAAATGAAAATAATAAAAATAATCCTTGTCTTTACATTTTAAATACAATAAATAATATTATTGAAATACTCTACTCATAATTTTCTACTTTAGATTATTAGAAAATTTAAGCCTAAATGACCGCCTTACAATAATTCAGAACAACAGACCAGCTTTCACCATTCAAATACCGCAACAATTCACATTTTGACAAATAATCATGACTAAAATATATAATCCTATATTTCCTCAAAGCCGGACAGCTGCACATAAAATGAAAAACTGATTCTACTTCATCTGTAGCACACAATGAACATATTTGTTGATCCTCTTTGTTGTACCTTTTATAATTCAAATTTAATAACTCCGTTCTTATTTTAAATATCCAGCTAACATCTTCAATCTTTAAATTATCATTAAAATATGCAGCTTCATTTATTAAGTCATAATTAGCCATAATTAGGGTTTTGAATTTACATATGAAATTTTGTGTCAAATACATTCATGAGTTTTTGCTTTAACACACCCCCCTTATCCTTTAGCCAAATTTGCTGCAATCCGGCTGGGTTCTGGATACACATATAAAATGTCGTATTCATACATTCATTCTATCGGAAGTTATCTTGTTCACAGACACACACATATTTTTTTATTTTTGTAATCACGACCCCCTGATTAAGAAATTAAATTCCGGTGTAAATTGAACATAGAATTTCTGAGCGATTACGTAACTTCTCCCGTCCTTCGTATAACTGGGGAAATAATAAATAAAAATTCAAATAATATTATCACTCGGAGGCTGATTTTTTGGTATTGAAAAATTGGGAAAAACTACCCTCATCTTAAAGCCCTCAGGGATGAAGATTTGGCAGGAAAAGCAGTGTTTTCTGAAAGCTCTTATTCTACTAAAAAAAATGTTTCATGAAAACTTTTTTAAAAAAATATGTAATTTAGCGAGTACACATATAGCATGTTGTACGTAGTGTAGAGCCGATGGACTCTTGGCAACTGGGGAAGCGAGCTGCTTGAAGTTGTGGTAATGCATCGTTGCCAAGACTTGCAAACCCTCCTTCCTTGTTGCTGGGCTGACCCGCCACTACCTAAGAGAGATGGCAATGCAGCATCCGCATTAGCTAACCCTAACCACCCCCCAACCCCTAACCCAAATAGGTTTTTTACGTACCCTGAAAACCGAAAACTTAGATAGATAGATAAACTTTTATTCCACAAAATATTACAATCTCTATGGCAATGAGTGTTTTTTTTTTTTTTTTTTTTTTTTTTTTTTTTTTTTTTTTTTTTTTTTTTTTTTTTTTTTTTTTTTTACAAAATAAATAGGTATTCTTATAGTTTTATAGTTAAGTAGGTATATAAAATAAATTAAAAGAAAAAATATCAATATAAAGAATTGTACATAATAAGCAATATAACAACTAAATAAAAAGTTACCAATAATATTGAAATAGTAAAAATGGACAATAGAAGAAACAATTCAAACTTATATAAAACAAGATACGACATGAACAAGAATAAATAAAAAAATAAAAAATAAATATATCAAACTTGCAACAAATTAAATTATGTTATTCTTTATTTTCAAGGCAACAGTAAAATATAAAAATTAATTAATTAAGTTAATTTTTCCAACTTCTGACTTATTTAAAATATACACAAAGGTTCCTGAGTAATATTCTGGTCTATTAGTGGGAGAAATGTTTACATGGGGATACACAAAGAGGGACAATAGAATAGAAAGTGTATGAGATCGTCCTTTTCGTCTAAGGTACAGAGCCTGCAGACACTTTCAGGATAAAACTCATACCTAAGCCATCCAAGTAATATTCTAAAATTTCTATTGCTATTGAGGAGACGGATTTGAGCTAGAAGTCGGAGTTTTTCAATATGGCAGTTTAATGAAAGATAGCTTTCCTGAGACCCGAATATTTCGAATTTAATATTGCATTTATATCGAGACAGACCAGATGATTCCTCATGGCTGCTACCAAATCACCACGGAGGGGCCGGATATCAGAAATAGAGGGGCCGTCCAGAAGGTGGTCAGCCCCAATCAAGGCCAGGTAACACCTGAGTTGGGTGCCCCAGTTGAAGGGCAAAACAAAGTTTTGGCTGAGTTGGGCAAGGCGAAGGTAACAGAGTCTGGGGAAACGGTCCTCCGACATGGCCAGGAGTTGCTGCCACCAGCCCAACTTCCTTCTGAATGTCTTCACTTTAGTGTGAACCCAGCCTGTTTCCATTCTTACATAGGCGCTGGAAAACCAAAAACTGTCTTTTTACAGTAATCATTTATTTATATTTTCTTATTTTTTTTACTAATGTTTTCTTTAATTTTTTCAGAATCATGATTCGAAATGAAGACTACAAAACTTCATTTACTCTACAGAAAGCCAGTAGAAAAGACCGAGGCGTTTACACAGTAACTGCAGTGAATGATTCTGGGAAAGATACCGTCGACGTTGAAATCACTGTTCTAAGTAAGTTATGTATTGTATGATTATTTATGTATTGTATCTATTTCTTTTTGATTCAAGTCCCAGTTCGGAAAGGCCAAAATTAGGATATTTCCTTTATCTATAATTGTTAAATTAAGTTATTGTGACTCATGCCCGGGCTTTTAACTTTGAGGTCATATCGTCTACAACCATAGCGCTCTTTTGTCGCTCTGGTGGGCATGACCTCGACTATACTAAGGGAGTCCTAAATGTTGTCTACTCTAAATTTTTATTTACCTAGGCTAGGGGTCTTTAACGAGTACCTGACATCGTATAGGCTCGGGACCATCGCTTAACGTCCCTTCCGAAGGACGGAGTGCTCAAGGGTTTTTCACCTCCCAGAAAAAAAAAACCCTAAGGGCCTCAGCCTGGTTTCGAACCCGCGATCTTAACTATTTTAGAAATCACACGCCTATAGAACTTGTATAGTATTCTAGTGGCGGAGTTAGAAACTATAGTTACAACTTCGTTAATTTGTGTTATTATTATTTATAAAAGGTAACCTATCCTAATTTTGGCACTGCAGTAGTCACTGACACTTTTATAGTCAGAATTTTTATTTATTTAATAAAATATTATTTGTATCTATCTTCTTTTCTAAGGAACCTCTTTGTAAGAAAGGAGTCGTACTTGATCGTTTTTTTCTCTCCTTATAATGTTTTTTTTTCAAATATCAATTTGTGAAGGTGCTCCAAGTAAACCAAAAGGTCCTCTGGTGGTGGACGATATCTGTGCTGACGGCTGTCATCTTTCTTGGGGGAAACCCGAAGATGATGGGGGTGAACCTGTAGATCATTACATCATTGAAAGAATGGACACAGAGACTGGCAGATGGGTCCCTGTTGCCACTGCTAAGGGCACTGAAGCCGATGTAAGTTATTTTTTATTATATATATTAACGGTCTGTAATTAGGGGTTCTGTCATAAAAGAAACTGTGTTTCTGGTATCCACACAGGAGAGTTTCTGACACGAGGGCAAGCTACGAAGGTGCTTCCTGAACCTTTGGGAGTCGAGAATGAACAGATGATATAAATTTCCAAACAGTTTTATTGATCAAAGACAATATCTCTAAAAAATGATGAGAAGACCAGAAGTAAACTACAACTTACAGATTCTACTAATTCTATTCGAACTCCAGACTGACTGACACTCACTGAACTCACCGTACCGACTGAACCCCGGGTCTTATTTCGTGAGGGTTCTTATAGTTAAGATTTTGTTGATTCATCGTTACATGACCCTTCTCTCTGGTTTCATACAATAGACCCCGAACTTTGTCCTTGGGAGATTACTCTTACTGTGGAGGGCCGATTTATCTAGAACATGAGATTGTCTTGAACGTGGGTTTTGTCAAACTATCTAACTTGGACACAACAAGTTGTTTGCTAGAGGGGACAGTGAATTATAGATAGCCAATTCTTATTGAATTCCGGTAGTTTCCGAATAAGCTGGGCCAAACAAAGAGTTATGAAAACCAAGAACTAATTAGGGCGAGTTATACGACAGTACCTAAATAATTTTAAATAAAATAAAAATAAAATAATTTAATAATTTATAATCGTTTAATGAAGAAGTATCGAGAAGGCTTCATCATGAAAGAAGGGAAGAGAGCTGGTCTAGCTTGAGGTGTTCACGTCTGTCTGTCCCCGAGTATGCCGATCTATCTGTCCAGGAAGTCGATCTTTCCCCCATTTGTACAGACGTCTGTCCCCATTCAGTCGTCGATGCAGCCTGAAACAAGGAAACTTCAAAAGGAGAACATCTGTTCCAGGGATTCGCGAATCACCATCGTGCCAAGCGAATCTGGGAACAACATCGACGCACTTGATTCACAACTCGAGTTGGAAGGAAAGAGGACAGCCCAGACAAAATGTTTTTTGTAGTATAATTAAAATAACATCATATATAAAAAATCTATCAGTTGTCACCATCAATTTTCTAAAATAAAACCAATAAAGAACCTCCACAAATGGCGCTCCACGTTGGGCGCCACTTTCGGAGGTGGTCAATTGGGGGTACTTTGAAAATTGATTGTAACAACTGAAAAATTTTTTATATATAATTTTTTTTAATATACTACAAAAACATTTTGCTTGTGTGTGATAGCTTGTAGCGAGCTTCATATGTACATACTTGGAAGCGGGACATATTTACTCACAGCTCATAATGCTGTAGATCTTTGCTGAGCGGGCATCCTCTTCTTTCTGCTCGATCTAAGTTGCTGCCATATAAAATTAAAAAAATGCAAAGATACGAACTTTACAGACAGACAGACATCCATACTCGGGGACAGACAGACGTAAACACTTCAAGCTAGACCAGCTATCTCCCCTCCTTTCATGCTGAAGCCTTCTCGATACTTCATCATTAACTGATTATAAATTATTTAATTGTTTTATTTTATTTTATTATATATATATAAAATATATATATTATATAATAATAAAATATTATATATATTTTATATATATATATATAAAATTATATATATATATATATATATATAATATTATAACTAGTATCATTCCTCCTATACAATATCAAAATACTAATTTTTTTTTTGTTTACTAACACTTTACATACACAATTTTTGACAGATATCTGGATTGCACGAAGGGAAAGAATATCAGTTTAGAGTGAAAGCTGTTAACGCTGAGGGCGAATCTGAGCCTTTGGAAACTACAATCCCGATTATTGCTAAAAATCCTTTTGGTAAGTTACATAATTTTAGAATTTTGTAAATTTCTGATGCATATAATTAGATTTCGTGTCTCTTAATTGGTAAAAAGTTTTAAAAAAACGTCCACTCGTTAAGTTACCACAAAACGTTCTCTGTTTATTGGTCTATGTTTCGTTTTAGAGTTTTTATGTTAATCCTCCCTTCTAATCTCCCTTCACTTTGGCGGATTTGGCAGAAAATCGATCTATCGGGAGTTATCGTGTTCACAGACAGACACACACAACAGACTTGTTTTTTTTTTTTTTTGTTTTTTTTTTTCAATTTTGGAATCAAGTGGCTCGAAAAAACATGGAACTCCGGAAAACTCAACAAGGTGTTTTTGACAAATTACATAACTTCCCCTATACTTGGTATAACTGGGGAAGTAAAAATTAATGCATTGAAAGGTTTTAAAGAGAGTCCACTCGTTAAGTCACCACAAAACGTTTTCTGTTTATTGGTCTATGTTTCGGCATACCTTTGCCGTCTTAAGGACCTTTTAACATAATTATATATATTATATATATAAAATATACAGTTGTCGTACTTATGGGGTTTTGAATTTACATACGAAATGTTGTGTCGATAGTACATCCATTACAACGGCAGTTATTAGAGTTTTCATGTTAATCCTCCCTTCTAATCCCCCTTCACTGGCGGATTTGGCAGAAAATCGATAGGTGTCATCCTTAGAGGGTTCTGGATACATGTATAAAATTTCATATCGATTAATTCATTCTATCGGGAGTTATCGTGTTCACAGACAGACACACACAACAGACTTGTTTTTTTTTGTTTTTTTTTTTCAATTTTGGAATCAAGTGGCTCGAAAAAACATAAAACTCCGGAAAACTCAACAAGGTGTTTTTGACAAATTACATAACTTCCTCTATACTTTGTAATGTAATGTATATATAATTATGTTAAAGGTCCTTAAGATGACAAAGGTATGCCGAAACATAGACCAATAAACAGAAAACGTTTTGTGGTGACTTAACGAGTGGTCTCTCTTTAAAACCTTTTGACGCATTAATTTTTACTTCTCCAGTTATACCAAGTATAGGGGAAGTTATGTAAATGGTCAAAAACACCATGTTGAGTTTTCCGGAGTTTCAGGTTTTTTCCAGCCACTTGATTCCAAAATTGAAAAAAAAAAAAAAAGTCTGTTGTGTGTGTCTGTGTGAGTCTGTCTGTGAACACGATAACTCCCGATAGAATGAATTAATCGATATGCAATTTTATACATTTATCCAAAACCCTCTAAGGATGACACCTATCGATTTTCGGCCAAATCCACCCTAATAACTGCCGTTGTAATGAATGTGTGAACATAAAATTTAGTATGAGAATTGAGAATTGTAAGTCATCTATTAATTTTTAGCCCAAACGGTTGATTGGTTTTGAAAGGTGGAGAAACTTAATTTATTAATTGGTTCTGGGGAATTTGGAATAATGGGTCGGAAAGCATGAAATTCAAATGATCTGAAGTCTTATTTTTTCAACAATCATTTTTTTTTTCAGCTCCACCAGACCGACCTGGAAAACCTTATCCTAAAGACTGGGACAAGAGTACCTGCTACCTCAAATGGGAAGCTCCAAAATCTGATGGCGGTGCTCAAATTTCATCTTATATTATTGAAAAGAAGGATCAATACAGGTAGATAAATAACTGTTAATTATTGTAGAGTAGGTATGTAGTTAAAGAAAAAAATGGAAAAGTGAATCAATTTTTTATTTTCAGTTCAAAGTGGCAGAAAGCTGTAGAACTTATTGGTGCCAAATGTGAAGGAAAAATACCAGATTTGATAGAAGGAATGAAGTACACTTTCCGAGTGATTGGAGTAAATAAAGGAGGACAAAGCAAGCCTAGCGAGCCTAGTGACCCTGTATTGATGAAAGATAGATACGGTATTTTTATGTTTCCTTTCATTTATTTATTTTTGTTCCTGAACAGTACATAAAAAAAACATATACAATATAATAATATAGCATCGCTACTCCATTAATTTTTTGCCTTCTCAAAAAATTGCAATTACAAAAGTTTCTGGGAGCACTCTCATCATCAGTAGTATCTGAAATATTTTACATTCATTCAATAAAAATAACGAAGATATATATAAGAAACGTTGGCGTAGCTAGGGAGGGGGGGGGGGGGCACGTCCCCCCCAGAATGCCCGGTGCCCCCCATAAAAAATTGCGATCTAATGTACCTAATTTAAAAAAATTATAATATATAACGACAACTCCACAAAAGACTAACATAGTCAAGACAAGGATATAATAGAAAGCTTCAGTTCCCAGTCAAACATTATTCGGATTCAAATTTAAGTTAAGACTCCAACGAACGCCAATCGGCGAAGTATGAGAGTTTAGCGAACGCATCAACGCGGGCGGTACAATGTTTACCTAGAATAAAAAGACTATTAAGACTAACTGCATATTTTAGAATGTATTCAATGAAAGCCGTAAAAAAGGGAAAATAATTATTTTTTAGAGTACATTTAGTGCTATCAGCTGAACGAGAAAGAAATAGTAAAAAATAAATTTCAGCTGAATAAGTGTTGGACCGATTTGCTGAAAAAAAAAAAAATTAAGGCTTATTTAATTGAGGATACTTACTACTAGTACTACTACTTATTGTATAAGACTGGATGACTAGACCCCAGAGAATAATGCTAGCTACGGGAAGGGTGCTTAGGTCCCTAGGTGTAAAACACCAGCTCACCATATATATATATATATGCTAGCTACGCCAATGCATAGAAATAAAAGACGTTGTCTTCCCACTGTTTTATTTGAGACCAGAACCGGTTTTCATTATTATTGAAATATTTCAATTATCGCTATTATTTTTATTTATCTATACATATATATTTTTTTATTTTATTTATTTTTTTCAGTGCCACCTAAAATTGACCGCAGTACCCTCAAAGATTTGACCGTAAAGGCAGGTCATAACGTTAAAATTGACGTTCGTGTAACCGGAGAAGCTCCACCAAAGAAATCTTGGTTCCATAACAAGGCTCGTTTACAAAATGAGAATAACATCACCATTGATGATGACGACCACAGAACCAAAATCAACATTACAGCAATCACGAGACAGCAAACCGGAGTCTACACGATCAAAGCTGAAAACGATTCAGGCAAAGACGAAGCCACTGTTGAAATAACTGTAATAGGTAATTATTTTTTATTATATATATATTATATAATTTTTTAATTTATTTTCTTCTCATATTCACTTCGTGGAGTGAATAATGGGGTTTATTATAGGTTAGGTTAGGTTTTATGTCTCATGCCCGGGCTTTAACTACGAGGTCATATCGCCTACTAACAGAGCGCTCTTTCGTCACTCTGGTGGACATGAGCCCGACTCTACTGTGGGAGTCCTAAATTTTGCCTACCCTTTATTCACCTAGGGTAGGGGTCTTTAACGAGTACCTATCTGACATCGTACAGGCTCGGGACCATCGCAACCGAAGGACGGCGTGCTTAAGTTTATTTTACCTCCCAGATAAAATAAACTAAGGGCCTCGGTCGGGTTTCGAACCCAGGATCTTGAGCTCAGAAGACAAGCACGCATAACCACTGAACTACCAGCGCCCTCTAGGGTTTATTATATATTTATAGCTTTCCATGAGGGCTCAGGTAGCGAGCGTGTTTGCCTACTCCAAAACCTGGCCCGAGGCTCTTAGGTTTTTATCTGCTAAGTAAAAACTTATAATCGTTTCGGGATTGTCTCGAGCCTGTACAATATCAGGTACTCGTTAAAGACTAAACAAAATTTAAGATTCCCACAGTAGAGTCGGGCTCATGTCCACCAGAGCGACAAAATAGCACTCAAGTAGTAGGCACTATGATCTCAATTCAAGCCCATATAAATATATATTGAGGTCCACGAAGACCCTATTTGAAAAAACGAAAATTGTAAAACCAAGGACTTCAGTTTTTTTCTTATTTCTTTATCACAATCAAAAAAGAAAATACAGCAATGTTACTTGAAAAGGGTCATGAGGCACATTGTTGGAAAGCTCTTGAAGGAAGATTCCAGTAATCACCGGGATCATTTCGGAAACGCCGGTTATTTTTTTCTTTAATTTGTTCAATAAATATAAATTTTATTACATTTCTTCAAAAATTAACGTTGAATTAGAGTGTTTTTGAGAGCTGCTAGGAAAGAAAAGCTAATTCTTTCTGCCCGAGTTGGAGTGCATAAAATTGCTTACTGAGCACTATTAAAATTATGATTTTTTATATATATATATTGATGTCGAAGGATATAATGAACTGGCCAGCAGAGCCGGCCACCCAAAAATACACCGGAAGGCGTGGGGGGTGTTGAGGTGACTCCCTTGGCTTCAGCTGGATAGATTGTAGACTGTTTTTTTTTTTTTTTTTTTTATGGGTGCTCCTGACCCCCTGAGAGGGGTCGGTCACATCACCCTATTGTGTTGGGAAACGGGTTCTACGGCTCGATGGCTACGGTCCCCCGAACAAGCCGGGCAGGGTCCCCTAGTTGGACCGATCATATGGAAAGATTCCAATCATATTTGACTGGGTTCTGGGCTCGTGCGAAAATGTCACGGGATAAAAGTTGGAATCATATATACGTTACGGGTAAAGTTATATTAACGGTTAAACCTAGGAATACCTGGGTAAACCTAGTAGTACCCGCTGCCGCTTGGTTAAAGTTGGGTATACTAATAATGACAAGGCCATTAGTGGACGTATGTTCCACTATAAAGATTAGATACTTATTAATTAGCTCGACCACACCTCAATTTCCATTGTTTTAAGCTTGTAATCGAAATATTACAAAATTTGGGGGCGTATTTGCCGGCGTTCCGCCGGCGGGACGATATATCTGCCCCTACCGTCGTTCCTATATTTGAAGTAGTACAGGTTCTAGATATAATATATACTTTACCCGGGTAAAGCCTGAAACGTGAACTATTTCAATTATATTTCGGACTTTAACCAAGCGGCAGCGGGTACTACTAGGTTTACCCGGGTAATCCTAGGTTTAACCGTTAATTTAACTTTACCCGTAGCATATATAGCATTTAGAACTGGCATTATTTCTGCACTGTCGCATAAAAAACTAATACCAGCGGATACGGCTTACGCCTCGACTCGACGTGGGTACAACCTGACCACTGGATGTCCCATGTATTATCAGGTCTTGGAGATTTTAACTCCAAACGTTTCTTCTTTAGAAGCAAGAACATCCCAAACTGTTCATGTGGGGGCATCGAGACTGCAGACCATGTAGTCCTTGATTGCCCTCTGTATGACCAGGACAGGGTGGAGTTGATTCGCGGGACCGGATCATAACTGGGACTGGATTTGCAGCAGCTGGTGACGGAGACCGGTTACTCAGTGTTCAGCCGGTTTGTCGGCTCCTGGCGAGAACGGAAAAATGCAGTGTAACGGACTGAGGTCGCCCCCGGCCCACCATAGCCTCACTTGAGCACTTCCCAGATCTCGAGCTTCCTCCACTAAAATGAAGATGGGTGATGTTGCACACGTGCAAAGTGCGCCCAAAATCAATAAAAGATTAAAGTATAATTTAAAGGAAAATTAGATAAAATGTCTTAGGTGCCAAAACAAAATGGAGGAAAAACAAAAATATGAAAAAACATATTGGATCTACTCATACACTCCATTTCTGAGTAATATGTATTGATTATAAATGTATTTATGAGATAACATTTTTACATTTATTGGTTTTATTCCTTAGATGTCCCCGGTCAGCCTGAGGGTCCATTGAAAGTCAGTGATGTCCACAAAGAAGGTTGTACCTTAAAATGGAAAGCCCCATTGGACACCGGAGGAACTCCTATTGAATCGTACCAAATTGAGAAATTCGATACAGAAGCTGGTAAGTGGACCTCTGTGTTAAAAACAATCTAGAATGATTACTTCTTTTCAACGAAAATAATAGCAATATGAAAGTTGTATTTGACAATATATATTTGAAATGTTTAGTAGTTCATAGATCAAAAAAATAGTTAAATGATAAAAAGAAATATATTATACATGTATCGATTGTTATATCTTCAATCGACTATTGCATGAACTAACGGAATGGTTCTTGTATCAAGTCTGCGGACTAAAGGATTAGGGTGAATGGAAAGGGAATAATGGAATTTTCTATAGCGGGATTTAATTACATCCCTTAGGAGAGGAATCTGGAGGCCATTGTGAAGATTAGCAACTATACATGACTTATATGTTCCAAAATCAATTTTCAAAGTAATTTGTAATTTTAAAAAATCCACAAATACTAGTAGGTAGTAAGTAAATTAATATTAGACCTTGAGTCCTCACTAAGACAATTATTTTGCCCAAAAGAAGCATTCAAATCAATGCACTTTTACAGAAGATTAAAAAAAAAATTCACAAAATTGCATATATTTCCACAACCATTGATCCGATTGCCATCAAAATCAATGTCTGGAATCCTCATTGAGACGAACATTGTAAAAAAATAAAAATTAAATGAAATCGATGCGTTTTTGCAGAAGCTATCGCATACAAGAGAACATTCTACAGACAGACACACACACAGATGCCATACGAAAAACCACTTTTTTTTTTAACGTTTTGAGGGTAGTACAATCAGAATTCGAACATGATTTTTTGACCCTGTCATCATATTTCCATTTGTTCCTTAGGAGCATGAAGTAAAAATCAAAAAGATAACGGTTTCGAAGGTTTGCATTATTCAGGTTTATTCGTAGTTTGGTTGAATTAAACTCTACGTTCATATTATATTTTTTCAGTAATCGGTTATAAGTTAGTCTTTTATTACTTAACGTTAGTTTGGCTCTGTTGTCTAATAGTCAAGAGCTTATATTGTCGATGAAGTTCTTGTCTATATGGGAGTGGAAAGAAATGAACAAGCCTTTAACTGCCTCGTGCAGCAACAGAAGATCTAATTGGACCCGGCCCTTCAATAGGGTTCACGGGGGGCATTGCAAGACAGTCCTGGAGGATTTGAGATTGCCGAAAGGAAACCCATCTTGAATGGAACAACCTGGTTAGAGGAGCGAATAACAAAAAAGGAATAACTCTTCTTGAAAAACCCCCGGAGGACAGTGAAAAATGTGACGGGTAGATAAAAGGACAGTAGGGGAGGAAAGATGGTTCTGGGCCAATGGCTAAAGAGCAAGATGGCGGCCGTCCCCCACTCCTCTCCCACCACCACCACCCTCCCCAACTCCGAATCACTCACCATTGTACATCCCCAGCTCAACCCTCCTACACCCCAAATTGTTTCATCTCAATTTTTGTCCTTTGAGATTCACTACCAATCTACTTCCCCATCTCGATAAGTTTCCGCTCTCCCTTTAAACCTTGATAAGTTTCCGCTCTCCCTCTAAACCCTACTTTAAATTTTTATCCCACCCCTCGCCTATGCCCCTAATTTTTTTTAATTAGCCCACTAGCGCTCCCAAGCGTCTACAATTGCAATTAATTTTTAATTAAGTAGCTAGGGTCGACTTCTTAAGAAAAAAAAATAACTTGACCTTACGAGAGTCGAACCCGCCTTCTTTGCCTTGAGAGGCTCACTTGCTATCCATACGACCATTGTGACACGGTCGGACAAGTCAGTGATATACTAGGTATATAAACTTACGGCCGTGTATTATCACACTAGTATCACCAAGGTTCAGCGGTTTGTAGCCTTTTTCACTAGAGCATATTTTTGATCGCCCCTCATCGAAAAATTACAGTCCTACACCCTCATATAAGTTTCCGCTCCTCCATTTCAAAGTCATTCATTATTATATTAATACCTCCTCGGTCTTTAACCATCTTTATACTAATTCATCAAATTACCCTCTCCTAATTTTCTGCTCTCTTCTCCCCCACATCAATTGTATACACTTTTCCTTAGCATCATCCTGCTTCACACTTTTCTTCGCCCAACTCCTACAATCTCTCTAGATCGTTTAACATTTTTTCATCATAACCCGGACTACCCATACATAAAGCTACATTCTATGTATATTAACCTCTCCCCGCTCTACCCGTAATATTCAGGTCTTTTCACATTTATTTCAGGAGTCTCAATATCTTAGGCTAACATGCGGTATATAACTTACATTTATTTTCTTCGTAGGCTGCTTCTCGTCTCCAACTTTCTTAGGATGTTTCTCACCAGGATCTCTATGTCAGGTATTTGATAGAGGTATGTATTTCTTTTAGTTCGCTTTATTGACTAATCAATAAACCGGTAAGCCTCTTCACCAGCGCCAAGGTAGAAATACTTCGAAGAGGTGGGAGGGGATAGGGAAGGGATAAAGGCTCGAGTCAGGACTTCTCTTCAATTCCAAGGTATTTTTACTTTTCTCCATTTTTCTACTTTCATATAGGTTTACGGGTTTTACACCACGCCAGTGACCAATTGGGTTTACGGGTTTTCTACAACCTCGCCAGTGACCAATCAGGTTTACAAGTTTTCAACCACGTCCATTCAAAACCAAAAGACATCAGATCAGTCTAGACTAAGCCTCAAGAGGATTTTAAGAATAGGATAGGAATAGGAATGTTTCCCGATATTTAAGTCCCCTCGGAAAAAACGGGTAGCCAGGTTATACCTCCCAGCATTAGGTTTGAATTGAGTAATGTCCATGAGCTAAGGTATGAATGCCATCAGATAAAACTACTCTTTTATCATCTTCCGACGACAACGCCTTCTTATTAATTCTAACACTGAACAACTCATGTTTTTTTGACTGAATCATTCTCATGTCTGTATATACTATTTTTCCCTCAAAAAGTGAATTCTCAAAATCTTGCAACGATATATTTTTTTCAACGGCTGCTTTTTTAATACCTTTAATACATTTTTTAATTTTTTTATTTATATCCATAGCATATATCTTCGGTTTAAGTCCTATGAATTTATTAATGATAACACCATTAGTCTCGTCTTTGAACTTGCCAAGCATTTTTTTATTTAAAACAGAATAGCACGGATGCTCTTTGGGGAAGTCTGACGTATCGAAATAATGCTCCATCGCTTTCATGTCTTTGTACCAGTCGGGTGTATTAATTAAATAAACTAAACTGTCCGTATCTGTGTACATTAATTTTAGAGTATTAGGATTATATTTTTTCATCATTACATTATAGTGAAAATCATACATCACAGTTTTGGACAAATCTAAAATCGACATGCCTACATATATAGGCTTATTAAATAATAATTTTGTTTTACTCATAGTTACAGATACCAAATTCTCGTGATAAATTATCCTGTCTAAAAAGTTAGCTTTGGCGATGAGTTTCATTAATTTTTTAGAGTCTGTAACTAGCATCATGTTCATACGGTTTCTTATGTTCTCCATTGTTTTGCCGAAAACAGCGTTATTCAAAAGTTTGTAAAAATCTTTTTCAAAATCATTTTTCGCTTTTTTACGAAGCTCAGTATTACAATCAATGTATGACTGTAACCAACAAGACTGTCGAAATTGTATCGCCCTATGAATTTTTTTGACTTTTAACCCATGTTTAATCGCTTGCTTCAAGTTGACGTAATGCACAACATATCGCTCACGAGGATTGAAATGAGCAACTAATTTGTTTACTTTCCCGCCTGGAAGGCTCATTGTCTCAGGTAAAAATGGTAAATCGTTATGAGCTGTGTGTAACTCGGAGGGATAGACTACGTCAACCTCCAGAATACATCCTAATTCTCCATCATCGTCCATGTTTTCAATATCTATGCTTTCAGGGTCTTTCACCCATTCAAAACCCCCATAAGGTAGAGGTCTACTCATAGCATGCCCATAAAGATTATTAGCATCTAAATAGGCAATATATGAGGACTCTTTTTCGGGATCATATTCGGGCATATAACTATTATTAGCACTCGCATACCGGTGGGATACTTGACATAAACCTCCCCTGATCCCCCGCTCAAAGAATAATATCATGTCATAATCCCTTAATTGTTCCAATTTCACCTTAGTATGCTTCAACATCGCATCCCATGTCATCCCAGGAGCAGTGAAATAATGTGCGGGGTCCACCTTATGACTATTAAGCATAACATCTCGAAAATTCTGAAAAATATCCGCGAGGATGAGTACATCCGTTTTTAAATAGATGTCGCTGTATTCTCCAAGGGTCGAGCACTTGAACATATCCCAAACACGTAGCCCACGCTTATAGTCCTCTTCACTTAACGGGGCATCAGTCAAAGTATTATAAAATTTTTCCCGGGGAGGTAAACATTTCTCGTCTAGTTTTTCCCAAGCGTCAACATAATCGTAACAGAAAACCCCTTTTTTGGTCACAAGGGGAAGCTGATCCTCAGTAAAGTATTTTGAGGTTTCCCTAAAGGCTGTTTTCGGAAGCACGCTAGCCATATAGTCAAGACTACGACTTAAAAAGCGATAAGAGTCGATAAATCGAAGCTTAACACCGTGCACATGCTTAGTGAAGCTTATGTATTTCTCCTCGGTATTGGGAATCACATCAACCCGCTCTGAATCTTTACCCAGCTCCATAACTATAATGTTTGCATCATAATTCGATAGATTATGAAAAATTACAGGTATATATGAGGGAGTTTTACACCGTAGGTTGCAGCTATTACAGGCTGCTCCTCTATATTTTCCGGTCAAATGATCATGATCCTTTACTTTAGGATTAATCTCAGAGAAACTCGCTTCACAAAGATAACAATTTTGATCATTTTCCCACTTCATCTCCTCAGCTTTTGTTATAATGATAGGGGTATTTTTTTTATAAATTTCTGAAATTTTATAAGCTAATGAATCGATGTACTTGATAAAGTGAGCACCCGCATCTTCACATCTATAAATATATGGAGGTATATTCATAGGAATATCGGATACTACATGCACGCAAAAAGACATGGGTACATGTCGCTGATAAGGAACAGTCGCCTTTGATGTATCTTCGGGGAGAGGAGCCAACATGGTTTCGAAATCCGCATATATTACAAAAGGGAGTCGGAGTTGCCGTTCAACATTTTTGAATGCCAAAATGGGGTCTTTAGGGAGCTCTATCCTAACAGGACTGTTTTTATCACAGTATATCTTATGCTCCCTCAGTTTTTCCTCCCCCGACTTACCGTACTGATTGTCAAAATGCTGAAAGCATCGCTTACAAATTACAATTTTGTTTTGGCGCTTAGTAATTTGTGACCGTACGAGACGCTCAAAATTTTTAATGTATATATAATGCTGCTTCTCCCCTTCTGTCAAAAGGAGTAAATCACGATGGTCAGTCTTTTCCTTTTCAACAACTTTAATAGGGTACACATCATTGTTTTCGTCTAACCCGAACACATTTATGGAAATATTGTTGGATTTTTCAAATTTCCTAATTTCATTGAGCGGAGTCGGGAAAGAAATGTCTGAAAAGTCATACCGATGCTGAACGCCAGTATATTTAGTCACACGCTGGGGTTTTTTTTCTACAAATTTAGATAAGATGGAATACATAAAACAGTGATGATCCTCGTTTTCAACATTAATACAAGCTTTCCTAGATTCAATGTTCTTTGGTAGAGGAACGTAGGTACTTCCACGAAGGGGTCGATATCTGTTTATTCGTAATCTCAATCCATCTACAGCAATAAGAAACCATCCGCTCTTCTTCATTTGCGCTTCCTCCATCTCCACAGTTAATCTCTTAAAAGATACATCTAAGTATTGGTCTATATCTGTATCCTTGAAGATAGGACGATTTTTAGTCTTGAAAGCTTTATCCGTTAGATCGCCTACGACATTTTCAAACAAGCACTCTACTAGGAAATTAACTTTTAAAGCCGAATGTATCTGAAGTTGTTCCAAGATTTTTTTCTTTAGACAATCGCGCACATCTTCCAAAAAGCATTCTAGGTCTCCGTATTTATTGGATCTTACAAAATAAGACTTCACTCTACCCTCGAAAGAAGTATCATAGAGAACCAGATTAGACTCATTAGGTACAAGTTTTAATAAAGTTTTCTTAAGAGGTTCATTCTTGGGTTTTTTCATAACCGGGGCATCATTACACACAGACTCATGTCGACTACCATTAAACCTATTGGAAAATTCATGTCTACAGTGTTTACACTTATAGACCGATCCACAACTAAGTTCATGACGTTTTAGGTTACATGATTTAGTGAAACTTGACTTACAATGCTTACACACAAAACTAGGTTTAACACCATGATTTAAAGCCATATGCATGTCAAAGTCACTTTTCAAGGACAGTTCATCACTACAATAATTGCACTTATACATGATGATTCAGTACTTATCCCAAGATAACCGAATGTTTAAAGTACAGTTCACCTTCGCAGATCTCAACGATGTTGACACCTCAAAGACTCAATCAAGACTGAATAAACTGATCACACAGACTATTTATATAGAATAGAGGAACCGATCACACCTGAAGGGAGCCGATGATAACCGAAACACAGTTCACTTTCACAGATCTCAGCGATGTTAACACCTCAAAGACTCAATGAAGTCTGAAAGAAAACTGATCACGCAGACTATTTATATAGGATCGAGGACCCCAATACACCTGAAGGGAGCCGATGATAACCGAGCGTACCCGATGATAACCGAGCGTACCCGATGATAGCCGAGCGTACCCGATGATAGCCTAACCAAACGATCGTTGACACTTTTGATCGTGACACACAAATTTAAAATTTAACTATATAAAACACGTAAGCAAACCACGAATGAAACAAATTTGAAATATAACTATATAAACAATAAACGAAACAAATTCAAGAACACAATGAACGAAACTAATTAATTTACATAGATAATAACAGAACTAAAGAGAAAACAAAAATATATATAACACTCAAAAATATAATTAAGAGACAATCAAATAATTGCACTAAGTACTTACTGTAACAGCAAACTAGTAGGTAGATCTCTTCAATAGCACTGAAGAATGAGCTTCCCCAGAGGGAGCTGCTCCTTATATAGACCGACTCTACGCATGCGCAGTAATCGATAAAAAGAGGGAGGGGGGACTGCAGGTCTCGACATGTTTCAACATGCAGGTGCCTGTTCAGGGTCACGAGACAAATAATCCCCAAATATCTCGACATGTTTGAACATGTAAACAACGACTTAATCCCTACAGATACGAAGGTCATTTCTAAACCATAAAACCATAGTAGATGTTGAAAAAATAAATAAAAAACAAGAATTCACAAAAAACACCAAAGGACAGCGTGCTCGGAATTGAAGATGAATATTTTTTCGCACATATTACTCCAATCGGACAACATACTCAATATGACGAGCTTTGAATTATATTTTTAAATGCAATACCATTCAAGGCACCGAAGGACGGTATGCTCGGAATTGAAGATAAATATTTTTTCGCACATATTACTCCAATCGGACAACATACTCAATATGACGAGCTTTGAATTATATTTAAAAATATAATTCAAAGCTCGTCATATTGAGTATGTTGTCCGATTGGAGTAATATGTGCGAAAAAATATTCATCTTCAATTCCGAGCACGCTGTCCTTTGGTGTTTTTTGTGAATTCTTGTTTTTTATTTATTTTTTCAACATCTACTATGGTTTTATGGTTTAGAAATGACCTTCGTATCTGTAGGGATTAAGTCGTTGTTTACATGTTCAAACATGTCGAGATATTTGGGGATTATTTGTCTCGTGACCCTGAACAGGCACCTGCATGTTGAAACATGTCGAGACCTGCAGTCCCCCCTCCCTCTTTTTATCGATTACTGCGCATGCGTAGAGTCGGTCTATATAAGGAGCAGCTCCCTCTGGGGAAGCTCATTCTTCAGTGCTATTGAAGAGATCTACCTACTAGTTTGCTGTTACAGTAAGTACTTAGTGCAATTATTTGATTGTCTCTTAATTATATTTTTGAGTGTTATATATATTTTTGTTTTCTCTTTAGTTCTGTTATTATCTATGTAAATTAATTAGTTTCGTTCATTGTGTTCTTGAATTTGTTTCGTTTATTGTTTATATAGTTATATTTCAAATTTGTTTCATTCGTGGTTTGCTTACGTGTTTTATATAGTTAAATTTTAAATTTGTGTGTCACGATCAAAAGTGTCAACGATCGTTTGGTTAGGCTATCATCGGGTACGCTCGGCTATCATCGGGTACGCTCGGTTATCATCGGGTACGCTCGGTTATCATCGGCTCCCTTCAGGTGTATTGGGGTCCTCGATCCTATATAAATAGTCTGCGTGATCAGTTTTCTTTCAGACTTCATTGAGTCTTTGAGGTGTTAACATCGCTGAGATCTGTGAAAGTGAACTGTGTTTCGGTTATCATCGGCTCCCTTCAGGTGTGATCGGTTCCTCTATTCTATATAAATAGTCTGTGTGATCAGTTTATTCAGTCTTGATTGAGTCTTTGAGGTGTCAACATCGTTGAGATCTGCGAAGGTGAACTGTACTTTAAACATTCGGTTATCTTGGGATAAGTACTGAATCATCATGTATAAGTGCAATTATTGTAGTGATGAACTGTCCTTGAAAAGTGACTTTGACATGCATATGGCTTTAAATCATGGTGTTAAACCTAGTTTTGTGTGTAAGCATTGTAAGTCAAGTTTCACTAAATCATGTAACCTAAAACGTCATGAACTTAGTTGTGGATCGGTCTATAAGTGTAAACACTGTAGACATGAATTTTCCAATAGGTTTAATGGTAGTCGACATGAGTCTGTGTGTAATGATGCCCCGGTTATGAAAAAACCCAAGAATGAACCTCTTAAGAAAACTTTATTAAAACTTGTACCTAATGAGTCTAATCTGGTTCTCTATGATACTTCTTTCGAGGGTAGAGTGAAGTCTTATTTTGTAAGATCCAATAAATACGGAGACCTAGAATGCTTTTTGGAAGATGTGCGCGATTGTCTAAAGAAAAAAATCTTGGAACAACTTCAGATACATTCGGCTTTAAAAGTTAATTTCCTAGTAGAGTGCTTGTTTGAAAATGTCGTAGGCGATCTAACGGATAAAGCTTTCAAGACTAAAAATCGTCCTATCTTCAAGGATACAGATATAGACCAATACTTAGATGTATCTTTTAAGAGATTAACTGTGGAGATGGAGGAAGCGCAAATGAAGAAGAGCGGATGGTTTCTTATTGCTGTAGATGGATTGAGATTACGAATAAACAGATATCGACCCCTTCGTGGAAGTACCTACGTTCCTCTACCAAAGAACATTGAATCTAGGAAAGCTTGTATTAATGTTGAAAACGAGGATCATCACTGTTTTATGTATTCCATCTTATCTAAATTTGTAGAAAAAAAACCCCAGCGTGTGACTAAATATACTGGCGTTCAGCATCGGTATGACTTTTCAGACATTTCTTTCCCGACTCCGCTCAATGAAATTAGGAAATTTGAAAAATCCAACAATATTTCCATAAATGTGTTCGGGTTAGACGAAAACAATGATGTGTACCCTATTAAAGTTGTTGAAAAGGAAAAGACTGACCATCGTGATTTACTCCTTTTGACAGAAGGGGAGAAGCAGCATTATATATACATTAAAAATTTTGAGCGTCTCGTACGGTCACAAATTACTAAGCGCCAAAACAAAATTGTAATTTGTAAGCGATGCTTTCAGCATTTTGACAATCAGTACGGTAAGTCGGGGGAGGAAAAACTGAGGGAGCATAAGATATACTGTGATAAAAACAGTCCTGTTAGGATAGAGCTCCCTAAAGACCCCATTTTGGCATTCAAAAATGTTGAACGGCAACTCCGACTCCCTTTTGTAATATATGCGGATTTCGAAACCATGTTGGCTCCTCTCCCCGAAGATACATCAAAGGCGACTGTTCCTTATCAGCGACATGTACCCATGTCTTTTTGCGTGCATGTAGTATCCGATATTCCTATGAATATACCTCCATATATTTATAGATGTGAAGATGCGGGTGCTCACTTTATCAAGTACATCGATTCATTAGCTTATAAAATTTCAGAAATTTATAAAAAAAATACCCCTATCATTATAACAAAAGCTGAGGAGATGAAGTGGGAAAATGATCAAAATTGTTATCTTTGTGAAGCGAGTTTCTCTGAGATTAATCCTAAAGTAAAGGATCATGATCATTTGACCGGAAAATATAGAGGAGCAGCCTGTAATAGCTGCAACCTACGGTGTAAAACTCCCTCATATATACCTGTAATTTTTCATAATCTATCGAATTATGATGCAAACATTATAGTTATGGAGCTGGGTAAAGATTCAGAGCGGGTTGATGTGATTCCCAATACCGAGGAGAAATACATAAGCTTCACTAAGCATGTGCACGGTGTTAAGCTTCGATTTATCGACTCTTATCGCTTTTTAAGTCGTAGTCTTGACTATATGGCTAGCGTGCTTCCGAAAACAGCCTTTAGGGAAACCTCAAAATACTTTACTGAGGATCAGCTTCCCCTTGTGACCAAAAAAGGGGTTTTCTGTTACGATTATGTTGACGCTTGGGAAAAACTAGACGAGAAATGTTTACCTCCCCGGGAAAAATTTTATAATACTTTGACTGATGCCCCGTTAAGTGAAGAGGACTATAAGCGTGGGCTACGTGTTTGGGATATGTTCAAGTGCTCGACCCTTGGAGAATACAGCGACATCTATTTAAAAACGGATGTACTCATCCTCGCGGATATTTTTCAGAATTTTCGAGATGTTATGCTTAATAGTCATAAGGTGGACCCCGCACATTATTTCACTGCTCCTGGGATGACATGGGATGCGATGTTGAAGCATACTAAGGTGAAATTGGAACAATTAAGGGATTATGACATGATATTATTCTTTGAGCGGGGGATCAGGGGAGGTTTATGTCAAGTATCCCACCGGTATGCGAGTGCTAATAATAGTTATATGCCCGAATATGATCCCGAAAAAGAGTCCTCATATATTGCCTATTTAGATGCTAATAATCTTTATGGGCATGCTATGAGTAGACCTCTACCTTATGGGGGTTTTGAATGGGTGAAAGACCCTGAAAGCATAGATATTGAAAACATGGACGATGATGGAGAATTAGGATGTATTCTGGAGGTTGACGTAGTCTATCCCTCCGAGTTACACACAGCTCATAACGATTTACCATTTTTACCTGAGACAATGAGCCTTCCAGGCGGGAAAGTAAACAAATTAGTTGCTCATTTCAATCCTCGTGAGCGATATGTTGTGCATTACGTCAACTTGAAGCAAGCGATTAAACATGGGTTAAAAGTCAAAAAAATTCATAGGGCGATACAATTTCGACAGTCTTGTTGGTTACAGTCATACATTGATTGTAATACTGAGCTTCGTAAAAAAGCGAAAAATGATTTTGAAAAAGATTTTTACAAACTTTTGAATAACGCTGTTTTCGGCAAAACAATGGAGAACATAAGAAACCGTATGAACATGATGCTAGTTACAGACTCTAAAAAATTAATGAAACTCATCGCCAAAGCTAACTTTTTAGACAGGATAATTTATCACGAGAATTTGGTATCTGTAACTATGAGTAAAACAAAATTATTATTTAATAAGCCTATATATGTAGGCATGTCGATTTTAGATTTGTCCAAAACTGTGATGTATGATTTTCACTATAATGTAATGATGAAAAAATATAATCCTAATACTCTAAAATTAATGTACACAGATACGGACAGTTTAGTTTATTTAATTAATACACCCGACTGGTACAAAGACATGAAAGCGATGGAGCATTATTTCGATACGTCAGACTTCCCCAAAGAGCATCCGTGCTATTCTGTTTTAAATAAAAAAATGCTTGGCAAGTTCAAAGACGAGACTAATGGTGTTATCATTAATAAATTCATAGGACTTAAACCGAAGATATATGCTATGGATATAAATAAAAAAATTAAAAAATGTATTAAAGGTATTAAAAAAGCAGCCGTTGAAAAAAATATATCGTTGCAAGATTTTGAGAATTCACTTTTTGAGGGAAAAATAGTATATACAGACATGAGAATGATTCAGTCAAAAAAACATGAGTTGTTCAGTGTTAGAATTAATAAGAAGGCGTTGTCGTCGGAAGATGATAAAAGAGTAGTTTTATCTGATGGCATTCATACCTTAGCTCATGGACATTACTCAATTCAAACCTAATGCTGGGAGGTATAACCTGGCTACCCGTTTTTTCCGAGGGGACTTAAATATCGGGAAACATTCCTATTCCTATCCTATTCTTAAAATCCTCTTGAGGCTTAGTCTAGACTGATCTGATGTCTTTTGGTTTTGAATGGACGTGGTTGAAAACTTGTAAACCTGATTGGTCACTGGCGAGGTTGTAGAAAACCCGTAAACCCAATTGGTCACTGGCGTGGTGTAAAACCCGTAAACCTATATGAAAGTAGAAAAATGGAGAAAAGTAAAAATACCTTGGAATTGAAGAGAAGTCCTGACTCGAGCCTTTATCCCTTCCCTATCCCCTCCCACCTCTTCGAAGTATTTCTACCTTGGCGCTGGTGAAGAGGCTTACCGGTTTATTGATTAGTCAATAAAGCGAACTAAAAGAAATACATACCTCTATCAAATACCTGACATAGAGATCCTGGTGAGAAACATCCTAAGAAAGTTGGAGACGAGAAGCAGCCTACGAAGAAAATAAATGTAAGTTATATACCGCATGTTAGCCTAAGATATTGAGACTCCTGAAATAAATGTGAAAAGACCTGAATATTACGGGTAGAGCGGGGAGAGGTTAATATACATAGAATGTAGCTTTATGTATGGGTAGTCCGGGTTATGATGAAAAAATGTTAAACGATCTAGAGAGATTGTAGGAGTTGGGCGAAGAAAAGTGTGAAGCAGGATGATGCTAAGGAAAAGTGTATACAATTGAT